>JAPYZB010001758.1:0-13519 GCA_030522745.1 Eupelmus kiefferi | reverse complement strand
TATGCATATAAGACTGATGTTTGTTTCGAGATTAAACTGTATGTATTTGTTTTGTACTGAATTGTGCAATAAATTTTATATCTATCTATCTATCTATCTATCTATTGCGAATGTCAACGGTCTTATCATGTGTGACGTGCTACCGCCGCGTGACTTATACCATCCAATATTACCTGTCAAAATGCATAACAAATTAATTTTTCCTTTTTGTCGTACATGTTGCGAAAAAATGACACAATCCGACTGCAGTCACGAGGACCTCAAAGACCGCATTTCACAAGGTACATAAGTATTAGAGGAAATTAAGAAGGCTGTGGAATAGGGACACATTTTACAATCAGTTTATGAGATTTTTAGCGGTTACATAGACGAATTTTTTACACAAAAAACCGAAGCATCGGGGCATCTACCGGATTGCACATCGGACCAGGATCGAGAAAATTATGTAGAAAGCTTTGAACGTAGCGAAGGGATTCGACTCGACAGAAATAATATAAAGTTAAACCCTGGTTCAAGATCAGTGGCAAAACTCTGCCTAAACTCATTATGGGGTAAGATGGGTCAAAGAGACAATATGCCAAGAACCAAGGTGGTCACCGAACCGAAAAGATTAATGGATTTATTAACCAGCGCAATAATTAAAGTGACCGCTATCCTACCTGTAAATGATGATACATTGTATGCATCGTGAAGATACAAAAGCGAAGCTGTCAAACCATCTCCTTCAACTAATGTCGTCATTGCTGCTTTTACTACGTCTCAAGCACGTCTGAAATTATTTGATTACTTAAATGCATTGGGTCCGTGAGCATTGTATTATGACAACGTTTCTGTTTGCTACGTTAGCAAGGAAAGTGAAAACGATCTACCAATTTGAACTATGCTTGGTGATCTTACAGACGAATTGGCGAAAAATGGTATAGGTACTCTTATCATGCTGTTCATATCCGACGGTCAGAAATTCTATACTTACAAATACAATACACCTAATGGAAACGAGCAATGTGTGAGTAACGTCAAAGGTATTAGACTGGATTACGCAAACAGCCAGAAAGTGAATTTGGAAAACCTACGTGAAATGGTTTTCGGCAGTGCTGATGATATAATTTTATCCTTATCAGCAATCAGACGTACGGAATTTCACGACGTCATAACTATAGAAGAAAAAAAGACATTTGAATCTGTTTATGGAAAACGGAGATTCGTAGGAATTAAAAAAAGTTATCCATGTAGCTACAAAGCGCGTTGAGTACTGAAAAAAATTACAATGTTTTAGCCAGGGAACGTCACTCGAGGATCGTTATACCATTGCTAGGGTATTCTCGACCACGATACGCTGCTTATTCAGCTTGTTCACGCCTGGTGGGGGAAATCAGCTCATCCGCGGCCGCGTCCGCTTACGCAAGTGTATCTAAGCTCACCCAGCGGCGCATGCGCGAGGGCAACGATAACGCTCGACGCGAGTCGTTAGCGGGCGGCGCGCGGGGTCCCCCACCGTGATTGCGTGCCCTCAGTAGAGGTGAGGGAAAATGAGTAAGAGGAGAGCGATTACGCATACATCAGTATGGGTATAATGGCTCTACAATGGAGACATCCTTGCACATGTTTACTAAGTGGGCTAACGTCATGCAGGAAAACAGTGTTCGTGAAAAGATGCTTACGCAACATTGGCCGAATGTGCGTTACACGTTTTTAGCGTATAATTGTATATTACAGCGTGTGGCAGTTTGCTTACAGAGAGTTGGGGAAAAATATTGAATTTCGAGAAGGTGTACCGCAGAGCTCTCCTTACGCAATTGACCCTCGATCAAAAGTGATTATTATCGACGACTTGATGCGGGAATCATCGTCTGGAGGTGCGATAGTTTATATGTTCACCAAAAGTAGCCATTATAATAATCTAAGTGTCATTTCCATCACGCAAAATATCTTTCATCATGGAAAAGGACAGCGCGATATATCTCCAAATTCACAACATATGGTGTTATTTAGAAATTTGCGCGATAGGACCCAGGTACAGCATCTTTTGCATCAGTTGTGCACTGGAGATCTTTGGTTTTTACAGAAAGCATACTGGGACGCCACCTCGAGGCCTTACGAATATCTTTTATTAAATCGAAAGCACAATACACCAAACAATTGCAGATTTTGAATTTTAATTTTTCCCGACGACGAAGAGGAGCAGTGTGTTTACGTTCCAAAGAAATGTATAAAAGGTGCAGATGTTGTGAATCAAGTCCCAGTCGTGACATTGCAATGGCTCCGAAAACTTAACAACCATTTGCCCACAAGGACGCCACCATCTTACGAGCTCTGTATTATCTGAATGACGAACAGAGGAAGGCTGTTTTACAAAAAGCAGATACAAAGTTAGTAAGGCAGATTTACGAGTGCGCATTTAACATTCTGTGTGGTAACGTTCCTCTCACTAAAGGACACAAGTCTCGACTGCGTAGACACGCGAAAATACTTCGGAAATTGTCCGAGCCTAGCGTAAGTTTGTCGGAAAAAAGAAGATTATCGTTCAGCGTGGTGGTTTTTTACCAGCCCTTCTAACACCTTTAGTAGGAACAGTTTTGAGTAGTCTTATAAGCCTATAGAAGAAGAACAAGAACATATATATGGGACATGTAAGAAAACTCGTGTTGCTACCACACGAGAGTGTTGAACGCGTTAAGATACTTCTCAACAATGAACAATTTAAGTCTGTTCAAACACCTAGTACTGCAATAAGTAGGCTCGATGATGAAATGAATGATATTTTAAATTCTAATGTGTGTAAAGATGAACGTGAATAGTGGGCTCAATTATAACAATAGTAATCAATCTGTCAATGATATAGATATGAAAAGTGAACAGAGATTAGCAGGAGAAGAAGATGAAGAAGAGATGACAATAAATCCACTTGAAGAGAAAAATGATCGAATCGAAAAACAGTTGCTTGGAAAATCTCCGCAAAAATATCGTGATATGGCTGAACAACTAGTGCGCTTCTTAAGACGGTCTGATGTTGTTAAATGAAATAGTAGTGGTGACGTCGGATGGTGTACCGATTCCTGGCACGAATATCGTCGAGCTACTGAATGACGCCACAAGAGATAGAAAAAAAGGTGTGCCTGAGGGACACGAACTGTTTGCCGCTGCACTTGGTCGAGCATACGTAACTAAAGAGTATATTAGCAACAATCGTGTTTAGCGTGCTGTTTCCGATTCATTGTTTAAAGAGACATTACAACCGGCGGAAGAGGGTGTTGCATCCGGTGGGAGTGACCGAAAACGTAGTGTAGCTTCTTCTGGAAGTAGTAGTAATAGAAGTACAGATATTAATAGTAGTTTCGCTACACCAAGACGTATCGACGCCAACGAAGAAATTTCAGGGACACCGAAGAAAAAAAAGAAGAAAAAGAAGTCATTAAATCCTAAAGATTTTGGGTCAAAACCATGGCGACATCTAAGCGGAAGATTCAAGAAATGAATGAATATAAAGAAAATAAAAAAAATATTGCATTAGACTCTTTAATTGACATTTTGCCCTTTGAAATGCACTTTCCTGGATATAAATTCTGCGGACCTGATACTAAGCTATCAGAACGTCTTGCACGTAGTGAAGAGGGTAATAAACCTATAGATGAAGCTTGTCGTGAGCACGATATCGCATATGCCGATAAGAGCGTAAATCGTCGCCAAGTTGATCGAATATTGGCTGAACACGCATTTTCACGCATGCTTGCCGGTGAGACGCCACCGTATGAAAGAACATCAGCAATGATGACTGCTTGTTGCATGGTTGGTAGAATTACATATGAGAAAATTTTTTCGCGTATTAAAAAACTTATAGAATTGCGAGGATATACCTTACCACGTACTTACCCGGGCGCCGCCATCTTGCGCCCCGGCAGCTTGTCGGCACGCGCGCACACTCACATACACACATGCACTGCGTGTACACACCGCGCGACGTACGTTTCTCGACTCGAGCACGTGTAAGTGCACAGAGAGACGGTGCGCGCCAGCACCAGGATGCGAGAGAGAAAGGGAGAGAAGTCGTGCGCGAGAAGAGAGTAGGCCGACACACGCGAGCGCGCGCGAGAGAGAGAGAGAGAGAACGACGACTATATACCGAAGCGCGAAGATAGAGGGAGAATCGCTGGCTGACGGCTCGATAACGACTGATCCGCGGCGGTCTACTAAAGCGTCTGCTGTGACATCACGCAGCACTGGAGTGGGAGTTAGTTCACACCAGTTCTAAAGGTACGGTGCGAGAGCTGTGAGAACGGTTGATGCGGTTCAAGTGGAAGTTGGCGGATTCCAGCTTAGACGTCCCATGGTTTTAGGAGTTGGATATTCTGAGAGAGGAGATTTTCTTCCAGACCGCCGCTCTGTCTGAGTTATCGGAAAGTTAGGATCCTGCTGATCGGCAACGTCGAAGACGAACCAAGGTGCAGCAGAAGTTGAGTAGTGAGAGTGGACCATTGGATTAAGATAGACAGACGACGGAACCAGAAAGACGAGCGAAGGGTGGCGAGGCGACATTGCCGACGCCAGGAGGCTCAGGAGGGCAGGGTCGATAGGTGCCCCCTGTAGGGTTCAACGGATCACCTGAAAAGCCTGGAGAGAAGAAAATCAAAGAGAGCAAGAGTAAATCAAGCCAGGTGGAGAAGAAGCAGATGGATGACCTGCAACTGCAGTCAGAAACAGTATGACAGTCCACTGATTAACAGCAGTTGAGTCATATAGGAGTACCGGCGATAGCTAGGAGTCTAGACTCTCAAATTCGTTTGGAGGTGGACGCGATGCTGCAGTCTTGGCTGTATGGAGTTCTCTCAAGCACAGACCAACCACTGGCTTCGACAACCTCAATTGTGCTTCAGATAACTCAACCACGGCCAAAGCCAGGGACTGGAGGAGAACCCTCGTAAATAAAACTCAGGGAGATAAGGACAGACGAGAGTGATTTGCCGATTACGGAGGGTGAAAGGACGAATTATACGAGCGAGATTAAATCTACTGATGTGGAGGATGACATCAGAGAGAGTGAGGATAGTGCTGCGAGATCCGCGATCGGCAGATGTCTAGAGAGACGTGGAGTGAAGTTGAATAGGAAACCTCTACCAGCTAAGAAATCAGGTCGAGGGATCCTTGAAGAGACAATAAATAATGTAAAAAGGTCGAACGGCCTTGATTGTGTGACACTCAAGGAAAGAAGGTTGGAGTCCACTCGAAAACCCACGAGTCATCGTCGCGCACCGCCACGATCGCAGCGAAGGGATTTTTGATGAGGTGGATGAGTGGGATTTTGACGATCCAAGGTCACAGAAGAAGCACAGAGGTAGAGATCAGAGGAATGCAGCAGCGCAAATGCAGCAAACCGTGAAGTTACTACAGGCGTGGAGTTTGAAGTTTTCGGGCGAAGATCGTGAAGGTCTAGAAGAATTTTTGGCACGAGTTGAAGAGTGCCGAGTTAGTACGGGAGTGCGCGAGCGCGACATCCTAAACGCGATTCCTTGCGTGCTGTCGAAAGGAGCTGCTTGATGGTACCAAGTTACTCGCGACAGGATCAGGAGTTGGTCGGGCTTTAAGGAGGAATTGAGGCTGTATTTTGTAAGCGAATTGAAAGCAGAAGACCTTATCGATAAGCTCAAAGCAAGAGCACAAGGAAAGGGTGAGAAAATCTCAAATTTTCTGATGTTTTTCCGGTTCATAGTGGGGCACTACAAGAAGCCACCGTCACGGAAGTCGCAGTTGCGAGTAGCGTACAGGAGTCTACGTCCGGAGTATCGGCACTTTATGGCGGATGAAATGATTGAGCCCTTAGAAGATTTGGAGAAATATGGAAGAAAATTTGAGAAGCAGAGAGAGAGTTGGACAAAAGATACGAACCACCACCAACTCGTGACAGGGTCCGCATTCAAATGGCAGCATTTGTTGCCCCGGCAGGCCCGGCCAAGGTAGCGGCCACGGAGTGTGTGGGAAGAGGGTCTAGCAGTGAGTCGAAGGTAGAACAAGCTTCTCAGACAAGCAAGAAGAAGAGTAAAAAGCAGAAGAAGAAGTAGCAAAAGATAGAGAATCCCGAAGTTGTTGCAGCCCAGGTGCTTCAGCAACAGCAGCAAAGGCAGTCGGGGCCAGTAAGTGTGCGACCTGCACCTGGGAAACCGGTGTATCCACCGAGGCAGCAAGGTGGACCACCACAGCAGCAAGGACAGCAGCGTTACCAGCCGCCACTAAAGCCACCGCAGCAACAGCAACAGGTTCAACAGAGCGTTCAAGCAGGATGAGTAGCGGGTCAGGCGCCAGTCGGTACCGGTGTTGCTCAGCAGACGGGGAACGGGGGGTGTCACACTTGCGGCAATTTTGGCTACAGATCAGCCGGATATCCACAGCGGCAGTGCTATGCCTGCAAGGCTATGGGACATATGGCCAGGTAGTGTCCCAGTCGCCAAAATGTGGCAAACCTTGTAGCCTGTCAGGTGTGCGATACTGTAGACTACGTCTTCAAAAACTGCCCTAACTGCGAGAATGCTAAGAAGGTGTTGGGAAATGGCTCGGCAGGGGTGCAGCTAGGCTCGATGCCCCCTGCAGCAAAGCATTAGGAGCCATTCCGAAAACTAGAACGGAGGTTGGGACTAATGTGGAGTCGAAGGATGCGAGGTGTAGGCGAGGATGAAGCGTGTGGAGGCACTAGCTACTGGAAATTCGTGCAGCTGTTGAGAACATAGTGGCTCGTATGGATTTCGGTGGCCAAACAAGGAGTAATGAAAGTGAAGAAAGAAGAGTTCCAGGTCATCCGCATAGAGATCCTGAAGATATCCGTTGGAGCTTAGCTACTGTGGTGTTACCTGCAGATCAACCGCGTAAAAATCTGGAAGATGTCCGTTGGAGTTTAGCTCCTGTGACCATTGAAGGCGAAGAGGATAGTGTGGATGCTAACGCGGGGCAAGATCAGTTAAACAAACCTGTAGACCGGGATATTCGTAATTTCGACGCGGTCCTCGCCAAAGAGGTGGCAGAGACTATCGTCGAGAATCGATATTTGTTGAGGGTGCGTTTGGCCCATGAATCTTGTCGGGCTTTAATTGATCCGGGGTCAATGATATCGTTAGTTAGTGAAGATGTGGCAAAGTTGTTTAAAGATCGGATTGAACCTTTACAAACCATGATCATGGGCGTTACTGATGAGTTTACGAGGACTCTCGGCTACTTGAACTAAGTTCTAGAGGTCGCTGGCTTCACTGGAAGGGTCTGTGCCAGGGTTACCGGAGGGATCAAACATGATCTGGTGTTAGGTGTAGATTTCGGGTCGGAATGAGGAATGCAAATTAATATGAGGAATGGGAATTAGCGTTTACCTGGGGGGCGGAGTGGCACAACTTCTTTGATTACAAGGAGCGGGGGAAGACAATAGCTTATGCTGAATGCGCAGGGATCTCTGCGTTAGATGACCGCCAAGAAAAACAAGTGCAACGGTTATTGAATCGCATTCTGCCGCCGTCTCCGGGGAAGTTGGGTTGCAACGATTTGATCACGCATTCGATTGATGTCCAGGGGGCGAAACCTTTCCAGCATAGTCCGCGACGCCAGTTTCCGGTGATGTTTCGGTGTAGCTAGGGAGGAGGTGAAACGTTTAGAATGGATGGGATAATTGAGAAGTCAATTAGTGAATGGAGGAGTGCACCAGAGATTGTAAGGAAACCGAATGGAAAGCATCGTTTCTGCGTGGACTACAGAGATTTAGACAAAGTGACGATGAAAGATGCTTATTCAATGAAGGATATGGAGGTGATTTTAGACAAATTAAGTAAAGCTGAGTATTTGACCAAAATAGACTTGGAACAGGCCTATTATCAGATTCCATTGGAGCTGTCTAGTAGGCAATATACGGCGTTTGGTGTGTCTGGGTCAGGTCTGCGGCAATTTACTCGCTTACCATTTGGTCTCGCAAACGCGCCTATGACCTTCTGTCGATTGGTGGAAGCCCTTTTTGGTCCTGAGTTTGAACCATATGTGTTCACGTATCAAGATGATACCATTATTGTCACGGAAAGGTTTGAAGAACACTTAAAGTGGATTGAAGTTGTTTTGAAGAGATTATAGGAAGCGAAGCTGTCGATTAACAAGGACAAGTGCAAGTTCGGGTGTTCTAGGTTAACCTATCTCGGGTATTTGTTGGATGAAGAAGGGCTGAGCCCAGACCCTGATCGTATAGCACCAGTTCTTAAATATCCAGCTTCGAAGATGGTGAAGGAGTTGCGTAGATTTCTCGGCATGGTGGGATGGTACGCAAAGTTTGTCGACAAAGATGCTGAGATGAAGATTCCGTTGCTGAAGTTGATTCAAAAGGATCAGAATTGGACCTGGGCCGTTGAGGAGCAGGGAGCTTTTGAGACGTTAAAGAAGGCTCTTACCGTAGCACCAGTGTTAGCCAGGCCGGACTTCAGTAAGTCCTTGACAGTGCAGTGTATTGCCAAAAATTACGCCATTGAAGCAGTGCTAACGCAGGAGCATGAAGATGGAGAGCATCCAATTGTGTACGCTAGCCGTGTGTTAAATGCAGCAGAGCAGAACTACACCACGGCGGAAAAGGAATGTTTAGCAATGGTGTGCGCGGTGAAGAAATCAAGGCCATATCTGGAGGGGGGTATTCTTTCAAGATCATCACGGACCATAGCGCTTTGAGATGGCTTCGTAATCTTAAGGAACCCACTGGACAATTGGCCCTTTGGTCTTTGGAGTTACAGCAGTGGGATTTTGAAGTAGAACATCGGAATGATGCTTACCACCATGTACCAGATGCTTTATCCCGAGAATTTGAAATCGAAGAAGTAACCTTTGTAGATGTTGGTGACTCGTGGTATTTATCGCGGAAGGAAGAATTGAAGAATTATCCGCAGAAATATCCCAATTGGAGGGTAGAAAAGGACCCGTTGTATAAATATCAACAAGATTATCTCCTAGACCCCGTCACCAACAATGAAGAGGGTTGGGAACTAGTTGTTCCGCTGGAATATCGAGATCGAGTGTTAAGTGATGCAAATCGAGAAATATCTTCAGGACATCTAGGCATCGAGAAGACCTTTAATCGAATAGCTAGAAACGAGTTTGTGCTGTCCTGTGACGAATGTCAGCGATATAAAGTTATGCAAGCTGCCCCGCAAGGACTGATGGGTAAAAGGATAGTAGAGAGACCGTGGGCGGTAGTAGCGGAAGACCTCATGGAATTTCCACAGTTGAAAGGAAGATTCAAGTATGTATTGGTGTTTCAAGACTTATTTACCAGATGGATCGAGTTAAAACCGCTTCAAGCTGCTGAAGGGAAAGCAGTGGCGAGGCCGTTTGAGGAACTCATCTTATTCCGGTGGGAAGCTCCTGATTATCTACTTACAGATATCGGGAAGGAGTTCGACAATAAACATCTAAAGTCAACACTGCAGGAATATGGAGTGAAACACGTGAGTACGTCGCCTTATAATCCTCGAGCAAATCCGGTCGATAGGAGTAACCAAATTCTGAAGACGATGATTGCGACGTTTGTGCAAGAAGATCATAGAGATTGGGATCTACACCTCCATGAATTCCGGCACGCTGTAAATACCGCCACGCAGAAGACGACTAAGGTGTCACCGGCCTTCTTAAACTATGGAAGGCATCCCCGATCGGTAAAAAGTTTAAGGCGAGAGATTGAAAATGGTGCGTTGAAAGTAAAGTTAGATCTCCAACAGAGTGGACAGATCGGTTGAAAAGGCTGGATGATTTGCGGGATTTAGTAGTAAAACATATCGATGAGGAAAGAAGTAAGCAAGAGCGGTATTATAATCGTGGACGTCGAGATGTCATGTTTAGTGTTGGAGATCAGGTGATGAGGAGAGTTCACGTAGTATCGAACGCAGCGCAACGCTTTTCGGCGAAACTGGGTCCGAAGTTTAAAGGGCCTTATAGTGTAGTGGAAGTGTTATCGCCGATCGTCTATGTTTTAGATATGGGTACTAGCCGTAGAAACGCAAAGGTGCACGTACAGGAGCTTCAACGATACGTCCCTCCCCGTCAATCCCAAAAGTCCTAATCGTAATGATATCCCTGTTAGGTTTCGTGTCGTTCTTTTTGTGTGTCAAGATTTTGATGGATTTGAAGTAATCGAGGTTTTGTTTCTGTGTGGTGTATTGAAATGTGTTTTAGAGCTATGGAGTCCGTGAATGTCGTGGTTTAGAGTCAACGAGTTGAGTTCGTGGTTAATCCAGTAGGAGGTGGTCAGTCGGAGGAGTTACCCACTGAGCCAATAGCGGAATCGCCGGAGTTGTTCGCAACAGGGGAAGTAGGCAAAACCCTGCTCGCCCAAACCCGTGCGTATGAGGAGTGAAAGGCCAAGCAGCGCCGCCTGGAGATATAGATGGACGAAAGTGGACCTGGACAGGTCGGCGAGGCCGATGAAAGCCTCGCCAAACAGATAAAGGTGCTGGCCGTCCAGAGTGAGGAGGAGATACCCGACGAAGAGGATATGCATGTAGGGATGGATAGGCTGCGGAAGGTTCCAATAGCCCGAAACGAGGACGGTGTGACGGCTACGGAACTTCTGCAGGGTATGAATGAAAGGGGGGGCGCCGAAGAGCTCTGGATCTAGGCAGCTTCCTTCGGGACTGTCATCTCCGGGAACCCGCATTGACCTAAGCTTGTCCTCGTTCTCAGACGTACCTGACCTCTTAGGGGAAAAGCCCAGTCATTCCTGGGCAGATCAGGTGGCGGCTGAGAGGGGGACGAGCAAGGGTAAAGCGCCTTTGGACCCCCGAGAGAGGATCAGGCAGGTGGATAGGTTAGAGCGCAAGAGAGAGGCGAGAATGAGAATGGAAGAGCATCGCACGACTTCGTCGTCAAACCCGCCGTCGGGGATTCGCGCACGGCTTGGGGCTGGACCAAAAAGAGAGGCAGATTCCCGTACGATGCCCAAAGGGCCGCGTGGAGCTCTCTTTGGGAACCTAGCCGCGGTTCCACAAGACCCGAGGATAGACCCGCCGGCGTACACGTGTTTTAATTGCTAAAAGAGGGGTCACATTCAGACAAGATGTCCGCGCCCATGGGCTCAAAAATATTGTTATAATTGTGGACGTAGGGGGGAAACCCTGACTACGTGTCCAAGGCGCGCGGACTCTCATCGGGTGTAACTAGCGCAACAAGAGGCGCTAGTTAGCATCGGTCGAAGCAGTCGTCAGCGTAAAACGGGTGTTCGCTGTGGCGAAACCCAGGCACGGGTCGACCGCCCTCAAGTCGTGGATCGGAGAGCCCGAACACCTGATCGTGACCAGTCGTCGGGAGTTGGGAGTCGCCATGATAGGAGTCGGCGAAGTGAGCGGTCAGGGGTATCCCATAGGGGCAGCCGAAGCCGCAAGCGGAATCGTTCCAGGAGTCGTTCGACATGCCTGACCCGACGGGACCGATCGTCGGGAAGCAGGGTTTTGGCGGATGCAGTGAAACTCGTAGAGAGAATCAAGGACCTTCCGAATAACACACAGGACGCAGTAATGCGTGGCGTGTTTGGCCGAAGGTAGGATGTGTGTTAGGATACGTCGGATGGGTGATTGCGGGTGTGGTTAAGAGTGAGTGGAGATTGGGTAGTTGTCGAGTGGTTGTTTAGGGGTGTGCATGAAGATCGAAACCCAGGTCGTCGGTACAAAGATAGAGATGGTGTGAAGAGAGAAGATAGAGATCGTGTGAAAATAGAAGATAGAGACCTTGTGAAGAGAGAAGATAGAGATCTTGTAAAGATGTATTGTTGTATTCAGTGAAGATCGACCTGGTTGGCGGTTGTTGGTAAACGTTGTACTGTCAGAGAGTACATCGGTTTAGGGAGGGGGTATGCCAGGATATACCTTGCCACGTGCTTGCCCGTGCGACGCCATCTTGCGTCCCGGCAGCATGTCGGCACTCACATCAAACATGCGCTGCGCGTATACACCGCGCGACGTACGTTCCTGGATGCGAAAACATGTGGGTGCGCGGAGAGACGGTGCGCCCCAGCATAAGGATGCGAGGGAGAAGGAGAGAGGTCATGCGTGAGGAGAGAATAGGCCGACACACGCGAGCGCGCGAGGGAGAGAGAGAGAGAGAGAGAGAGAGAACGACGACTATATACTGAAGCGCGAAGAGAGAGGGAGAAGCACTGGTAGACGGCTCGATAACGACTGAGCCGTGGCGGCCTACTAGAGCGTGCGCTGTGACGCCACGCGGCGCTGAAGTGGGAGCGCATGATAGAGAGAGAGAGCGCACTACTACTGCTATCTTTCTCTAAAAGCTCCCTAGCGTAGTGGAACGTTCAGCATTATATTAAATGCTGGCGCTCTTCCACTGCTTAGAATATGAATAGATGGATGCAGTTTTCTTACAGTTTTATCTACGTTTGGCGTTGTTTTTAATGGAACATTAAGAAAGAAGGGGTTGATACTACATAACAGCAGGAAAGAAGAATTGAGGTTACCTATAATGACTGTATAGATGGCGCATGGGTAATAATTTTTCAGTGCGCCAAGGACAAAATCGGAAAAAGGTCAGTCTAATTCCAAGTCTACAAGGATCGAGAGTTAGAAAATTTTAGCAGTATTTCATAGAAGTTTCGAGAAGTTTTCGACTAGTTTGTTGGAGAAAGTAGTAGTAGCAGAGTTGAAGTCGGAGTGCTGGAGAAGTTTACCGAGAGCAGAGTGAATTTGGTAACCGAATTACCGATTATCGAAGATTATTGCAAGTGAAAGTGTGTCCGCGAATCTCAAGTTATTGTTTAACGTTTGATTGTATTAAGGGTTGGGGGTTGCAGAATATAGTTAATTATTGTGTCAACTTTTCTTGAATACGTGAGTCATTATTTCAAGACCTTGTTTCTTCCCAATTTCTATTGCAGCTGCCACGGCAAATTAACGTAAGTAAAATCAGTTACGCGCAATGCTCGCAGTGGTCCGGCGGGGTGTTCAACGACGAACGAACGACAAGTCTTTAATTTTCTTTTGTAGATTGTTGAGCAGAGACGAGTTGAGTAGAGTTGTTAGAGCGTTATATATAAATTCTTCGTCAATAGTATGGGACCGCGTAGAGTGACTCAATTTAGATTATTCGTGTCAAAATACTATATCACAAAATGTAAAGATAATAAAAAAATAAAAAACAAGACAAGCAGTTTAAAGATTCAAGCAACGACAAAAACAGAGGAGAAGATTACTAAAAAGATAAACAAGAAGAAGAACAAGAAGATTGCAGATATAGATAATAATATACAAAGAAATGTATAATACGTTAGAACGAATTTACTAGGGGCTTCCGCGTGACACGACTTAAGGCGAAGTAAAAAGGTGAGGTTAGAAATCCACACAGAATATTATACGGGAACCCAAAAATTATAGTGTAAATATTCATTAGACACGTTAGAAAAATTTTTTTTCTAAAGATTGTGTGTTTTACTAGAAGCTGACGTTGTCCGTTTTTTAGAAAAGATCCACTGAGTTTGTTAAAAAAAATTATAGACAGAAAAAAATCAGTATCAAAATCC
>JAPYZB010001757.1:0-14601 GCA_030522745.1 Eupelmus kiefferi | reverse complement strand
TAAACGCAAACCCAAAAGATTCTAAGTAGTATCGCGCGCACGTGGTCTCTACCTACCTAACCTTACCTCGCGATCAGCTGTGCGCTCGCGGCGGCCAAGATGCAAAATCGTCTTCGTTACTCCGAATAACAAAAACAACGATACCAGGGGGCCAGGATAAATTTTTAAGTAAACAAAATGTGGAGTCTAACGCGTGTGACCAGCGGTCATCTTCGCCGAACGGTCAGCACTTGGTCGCCTCTCGCTACGGCTTTTAATACCCGAATCAGTTCCAGGTTCGACTTCAGCTTCGGCCGAAAGGAAACCGTTAGTACACAATTCTATTGTTTTTCTTTTTAAGTTTTACCTTTTGAATTGTAAATTCTATCTTTCGGTGTTTTTTTGCTTGATTATGCAATAAAGTCATCACAATAGAGGACTTATGGAATGTAATGTTTGTAAATATTTTCAGGGATTATTTGAAATTCCAGAACTTGAAAATGCCACTGGCTTTCAAGAACTCGAGGATCGAGCCATCTCGCACACAGCTGATCTTATTAATGAGGCTGTTAGAAGTGAAGGAAAACGTACTAGAAAGATGGTTGAAATTTTTGATGATTTATCAGATACATTGTGCAGGGTAGCTGATATGGCTGAATTTATCAGAGTAGGCCACCCAGATTCTAAATTTGCACAAGCTGCTGAAAATGCCTGCATTACTATAAGTGGAATTGTAGAAAAGTAATTATAGTTGACGATTATAACAAATTATTTTAGAAAACATAATGTTTATATCATTTAATGTTTTAGATTAAACACTAATAGGCAACTTTATGATGCTTTGTCAGATGTAGTTAGAAATGGAGATATTGTAAAAACTACCGATATTGATAATCATGTAGCCAAGCTTTTTTTATTTGATTTTGAGCAATGTGGAATTCACTTACCAGAAGAACAAAGACAAAAAGTTGTAGAACTGAATGACAGTATTCTACAAGTAAGATATACATAGTAGTTTTTATTTAAAAGTTATTGTTTTATTTTTTCTCTGTTTATTTTTCTTTTAACAATCTAATTTTTGCATTTGTTCGCAGTGTGGACAAAAATTTATGGCTGCTGCAGTTGAGCCTCGCATTGTGGACATCAGTACCTTACCTGAGCAACTTGTTCAATAGTATGTTAAAAAAAATTATTGCTTTAAATAATTAAAATTAATAAAAAAAAGTAAATTTTTTCATTTTCTAAAACATATTTATAAAAGTTTTGATTTAAACATTCTTTTGATTATTTTAGTTTTTCAAATGATGGAGAACATCTTATGGTGAGTGGCTTGAACACAGAATCCAATAATCATTTAGTGAGAGAAGCATCATACAAGATATTTTTATATCCAAATGCTAAACAAGAAGAAAGATTACAAAACTTGTTAAATGATAGACATGAATTAGCTCAAATTTGTGGTTTTCCCACTTATGCACATAGGTAAATTACTTTCTACATTTATTAACTTATTAATGCTTCATTTTTATTGTTTGTACAATAAAGTAATCTTATATTTGTAGGGCAGTTCGAGGGAGTACAGTTGAAAAACCAGAAGTTGTTACTAGCTTTTTAAATTTGATGAATGATGAACTACACAGTAGAGCTAGAAATGATATTGCAGAATTACAGAAAATTAAAGATACCGAATCATCGTTTAAACAGGTATGTTAATAATCACTATTCATGTATAATTTACACTCTAGTTTGTTTTACTAAAAGAAAAAGGAGAAGCATCTTCATAAAAATGTTTATTATCGAAACTTAAATTTCTAGCCGGTAATGCCGTGGGACACCAGCTATTTCTCTAGTAAAGCTCGAAAATCATGGTTGGGCTCGTCGAATGAAGAATTTGCTCCGTATTTTTCACTCGGTGCCTGTATGGAAGGACTGAACTTACTGACCCAGGCCCTGTACGGAGTTCGATTGGAACACCAACCCACGTTGGCCGGAGAAGTTTGGCACTCGGACATCCGCAAGCTGGCTGTAATCGACGAGGACGAGAAACTACTTGGTCATATATATTGCGACTTTTTTGATAGAAAAGACAAACCGAGTCAAGACTGTCACTTCACTATCAGAGGTGGACGACAGTTATCAGATGGATCTTACCAGGTAAATTTTGTTTCTTTTCAACATTTTTCAAACTCGTTTGAAAAGTCGGTATCAATATATACATTAAAATTAAGTCTTGATTTTTAAGATATTTATTTTTTTGATAAAGTATTAAAAATTTTTATCGACTAAATAAATCTATTTAATAGAATAAATATACATATATTTGCTGTCACGGGCTTTTAAGTACTTTTTCCTCATTTTATTACGCTTTTATTATTTTATTTTATATTGTAAATTTTTTACATTTACTTCATACTACTTGATAGTCTGTATTCATAGTTTTATTATTTATTGCAATTTATTTCATATTTCATTTTCTTTTTATTTACAAATAAATAAATATTATTACTTTTTAGAATCCTATAGTAGTACTTATGCTCACACTACCAACACCAAGAAAATCAAGTCCTTGTTTATTGAGTCCATCTCTCGCGGACAATTTGTTTCATGAAATGGGCCACGCTCTTCACTCAATGCTTGGTAGAACCCAGTATCAACACGTGACTGGAACAAGATGTAGCACAGATTTTGCAGAAGTACCGAGCATTCTCATGGAATATTTTTCCAGTGATCCAAGGGTAAATCAAATAAAACTATTTTAAAATTAGTGGATTTTTAACAATGAAACTTATTTGAAGTTTTAAATGCAAAACTTGATCAATAAACAGTCCTACAGTCTTCTATTGCCATGTTATAGTATTTTTGTTAATAGGACGTTAAAGTCTTATAATTATTAATCTCTGTAATTAGAGTAAATATAATATTTTCTAAATTATTTCGAAGGTAAAATTTAGAAAAGATCTTTTTAACGTTTAATTTAAATTACTTTTTTAATATCCTACTTATTCAAATTTAACCATAAACTTAGTTGTTGGCATAAATTCAAAGATATTAATTATTTTAACTAGATCATAAAGTTCTTGGCAAGATATTTTAAATATAACTTTAAATGTGCTGCAGAAGAAACACATAATTATCATATTCTAAGAACCAATACGTTTTTATTAAATTTTAATTCACATATATTTTTATCTGCTGCAGATCGTATCTTTATTTGCGAAACACTACGAAACGGGTGAAAAAATGCCAGAGAGCATGCTGCACAAAATTTGCGCGTCGAAGAATTTGTTTCCTTCCTCGGAAATGCAGAGTCAGGTGTTCTACAGCATGATTGATCAAGTATATCATAGCGGTCAGTTAAAAGGATCAACAACAGATATTTTGGAAGAAATTCAAAACCAGTACTATTGTCTCCCGTATGTTCAAAATACCGTAAGTACAACTTATTATTTGTAGTATTTTGTACACAGTATAAAAAGATTATAATCTTTGATTTTCTCATCCGATTAACTCCGATTTCATAATTTTACATGGATGTACAAATATTGTATATGTATCAATTCATTATTTAATTACCGATACTATTATTCGCTCTATCATACCATTTATCAATGCATCAGTTTTTGCTTTATAAAAAAATAATTTGAAACACTTATTATAGAATGTGTCTCAAGTATCTTTGTTTTTCATTTTAGGCCTGGCAGTTGAGATTTTCCCACCTAGTGGGTTACGGTGCCAAGTACTATTCGTACTTAATATCGCGCGCCATCGCTTCTTGGATCTGGCAGACTTACTTTGAACGCGATCCACTGTCCCGAGTGTCTGGCGAACGCTACAGACACGAGTGCTTGGCCCACGGTGGTGGAAAACCGCCTTCACGTCTCGTTGCCGACTTTTTAAATAAGGAGCCTAGCCCTGAAAATTTCACGAGGTCGGTAATCAACGAGATTGACACGAAGGCCGAGAGACTGAGGGATTTAAAGAGTGCGAGAACTTAAAGATGAGTTCGTGTGTGAGTTAGGGTATATCAGACTTTTTTTATGAGATAGTTTTCCTGTTATATTTTATAAAAGTATTAGCGTGAACGAATGGTGATTAGTATGATACGAAAACATTATTTTTTGAAATTGTAATAGGCAATAAAAGTAATACTTTTTACTTTTTGACTTGGTCGAGTTACAGTGCTTGGTACTATCAAAATACGTCTTGACTATTTATATAAACATATTTGAAAATTAAAAGATATTCTTTTTCAACAAGAAATTTAAACTTTCAATTTCATTACAATTTAATGTAATTTGGCAGCTTGACACTAGAATCGTTAGAAAAATAAGAATCATGCAAATTCGGAACATAGTAAAATAAATACCTTTATTTATTTTTGTTGCTTATTTTCAATCTGCATTAATTTTTTAATAACAAAAAAAAATTAAGAAAGTAGTTGAAAAAGATTTTTTATATAGAATAATGTTAACAAATAGTTCTAGTCATATGAATAAAATAGACCTGAGTTTATTTCTTCTTATTAAGGTCCTATGACTCTACATTTATACATTTAATTTGTATGTATATAGATACTGGGAAATTTAGGTCTGATTTTACAAAATAATAAAAAGGTACTAATACTAAAGCGTACAACTCTTGTTTTGCCACAATAGTTGCAGCTTTGGCTTAAGCTATTCTCCATTTACTGTAAACATATAAATTAATCATACAGCTGTAGAGTCACAAAGCTTTAATATAAATATTTTATTACACAAGAAAATTATTATATATCATTTGAAAAATCTGTTATATTGTAATATTGTACATTATTGTGTATTACAAAATAAACGTTGCAAAATTCATAAATAAATTTCTATTAAAAAAGATTTACATTTTTAACTTTTTATTTAACTGGTTTTAAATACTAATAAAATAACTTATATTAATTTTCTGCATGTTAATTGATAATTTTATAATATTAAAAAGTAATGTTTAAAAAATAGAAGAGAAATATGAAAATAAATATAAACTATATATTGTATGTATTTTATTACAAGTACCTGTTACTATTTACAACTTTGACAAACATTCTATGAATCTGTTACATAAAAATAATTTTTGTAATATACTTATTTATGTTGCTTTCGAATCGTGACAATAATTCTGGCCTATATATAAGAAATATCATGTTGTATTTGCAATATGCACTTTGGCTGGTTTCAAAAAGGCAGTCCTACCGAGTGGCAGTTTTAAAAAAGTTTACTTACCCTCAGTTTGCGTACAGACTACTTTCAAGAAAACTGCTTTTTCAGAATTTGACAGTGCAGTTTTAATAGTACATGAAAGCAAAAAATATATAAGTAATGACCAGCCAAGCGGTAGAATTAAAGCGATCCTCACTCAATTTACAATTATGAAAAAAAATTGTCGCTCTTTGCGAACCTTATCTATTTCAAAATGAACCTAACGTTTACAATTATAGTATCATCATCTTTTTTCTTTTACTTTCTTTTTATGATTATTCACAAAAGAAAGCACTGGTTACATCACTTTATACAAGTCTTTTTTTAGTTTTTTTTTTAATTTGTCTAGTAATTTACTTAAAAAGTTAACCGATGTAAGTTCAAGAAAAAGAATACATCAGCATCGAGATTATTCGATGTATTTTATTTATTGCCGAGCGATTTTACCTCCTCTTCCTTTTTTTATTTATACAAATAATTATCTTTTACTCGGCACCACCTTGTAACCAAAAAAGTGGAAGGTTCGAGAAAATCCGAAAAAATCGATGAAGCAACTTTTTGTCTTTTTGTACACAAGATAAATACAATTGTTCTTGATTGCGTCACCTACCAAGGAAAAAATTTAAATACTCCTATACAAAAAATTTGAGACTCCGCGCTAAAGCGTTTTTAACGTCGTGTGCGAAGCTTCTTTTTTTATTTTTATATTTTTCTTTCACAGCTTCTTGCTAAAAAATTCATTTAGCTCAAGCTACTCTTCATATTTTTGAAAGAAGTGAATATCTCTCGGCTAAGAAAAACTTCATTTTTTAAATATTATATTTATAAAACGCATAACATTTAAGAGGCTTTCCAGAAGCTTGTCTAGAACCTATTTTACCAACTCTGATATTTTTTTTATTGGTGCTATTAAATTTTCCATAGGTACTAAAAAATTTGATCATATGAAGTAATTGTTTTAAAAAGACAAATTATTTTTTTATATATATATTTTAGCTTATCATATATTATATAAAAAATATTTTTACAATTTTCTTCAAATATTTTTAATATCTGAATAAAATGATCGCAACTTTTCTTGTTATCGTGATAATATAAAATTATTAATGACTATTTAATTAATTTAAATGTGTTGAAGAGTCGGTAATAAAGGTAATTCAGCATCCTCATAAAAGAATTTAATTGTATCCAGATGTATTTCATTTCGTTAAATCTCGTAATCGAATCACTATATTTTTATTGCCGATATAAATTAATGAATCAATTAGTACGGTCACCGATGACCAATCGAAGCTCAAAGAGGTCCAAAAGCACAGTCTCTGCTAGTGAAAATGTATATTTATGTCGCTCTTAATTAAGTATTGCCCGTTATCGAACGTATATATTCTTGATGTTCTATTTTTGTTTTGTTTTACACTCTCACGCTCACCAATGTTTGATATTTTCTTTTTTTCACGTTCTCTCCTTTTAAACCTCGTTTTTCTTTTAATCTGCGTTGCTATTTTTATTTCAGTTCTACTAAAAACTCTCACCACATTCGAATTAGATGCAACTTTGGCATTCGTGCGACGAGGTTACGCGACATAGTTGTACTGATTTGCATTGTCTCGGTCCCTTTCCATATAGTCTCTGTCAATCAAGGATTCTATTCGTTTCTTTAAGTCGGCAGGCTAAAAAAATGTATTAAATTCCCATTATGTTACAAATTTATGTTACAAATTCGTATTATAATTTCTTTCATTCGAAATACATACCTTTACTGGAAACTTCAATTGATTGTACAATTCGCTTATAAGAAGATTATGTGTCAGAGTTTTTCGCATTTTCATAATTCTAACGATTGCTGCGTCTATTTGATACTGTCTATCTTGATATACTCGTTCTTCCGTTGCTTTCTGTTCTTCATTCTAGAAAAACAAACAAGAACATTAGTATAAAATTACTTTATAATAAAATTTGGTATTATTCAATGATAGATTGAATTAATGAATCAGAAAATTATACAAATTAATAATCTGCAATGAATTATCAACAGTAAATTTCTTATTCTCTCACCGTCTCTTTCATCTGTATTTGATTAATCTTGATTCTAAATAGTTTATTAGTAAAGTCACCGTTGAAGAGGAACCGATCATTGTCTGCAACGTCTCGACCCTTGGGATTCTTCTGGAGGACGCGAGCTTTACCACACGCTAATGATTGTAACGTTCGACGCAATTCTCCATCTTCAATGTTAGTTGCTGCCTTTATTTCTTCGAATGATAAATTATCAGCATCATTGAATAAAATAAGAACTAACGCTTGGAAGAGCGATACTTGCAGCTCTTTGTTGCCCTACAAAAATGTTTTTATTAAATGTAAAATAAATGTTACATTGACATTTAATTTGGTGATAATGTAGATTTTTTAATGTAAAAAAAAATAGTTTTCAGGGCATAAAATTAAACTATACACAAGAGTATATGAATTTGTAATGTGTCCATGATATATATCCATGCATGTAAAACGTACAAATTCGAATAAAAATTAAATAAACCTTAAATAGAGAATATAGAAATATTTCCTCTTTATAATGAAGAGGAAATATTTCTATATTCTCTGCCCTATAACTAGTGTTCAAGAGGTAACCTAATAATCATTTAGATTTTGGAAATTAACTTGGCTCTTTTTAGGGTCGAATTTGCATCAAGCGATGCCGTGAAATTTTATTGGAAACTTTACAAACATTTTAGGGCATTTTATGCTTTGTATTATGAACAAATAATTTTAAAGATATTTCGTAAAACATAATCATAAACAAATATCATGAATAAAATATACCATAAATAAACCATAATCATAAATAGTCTGTTTTTTCTTTTACTATGATTATTTTGAATACTTCATAAAAATTTTTAAAATATCTTTATTAATTAAATTTTTGTATAAACCTATAATATTTTTAAAATCTTATGATTTTTTTAACACTTTTTTTAAATATGTACACAACGTAAATATATTTGCATAAAATTTTATAAAATAAAATAATCTTGTTAGTTCTTTCGTTTCATCGGGCTAACTAAATTGGCAAATATTAAAACAAACCATACAAATATCTTTATGTCGAGTATACGCATTTAGATTTGATGCATCATTGTATATGTATAGCATACAAATCTATTTATAGCTTAGCTGTTTTAACGTAAAAAAACGTTAAAAATTCTGGAAATCGCTGCGTAAATAGTGATTTTTCAGGGTCAAAGGAATGAAGATATGAATTAATTAATATTTATGATATTAAACATTATGCACCTAGGGAGTAAAAGTAAAGAATGTCTAAGATTGCGTGTAATTGTCATGCATGACATTATTTATGACAAACATACAGTTTGAGGCTTTCTTTACTTATTCCCATGATGTATATACCATTTTTCTCCACGAGGGGCGTAAAATGCGTGCTGTAGAATTAGCCCGCAGGGTGGGCAGTACGCACTTTATGCGTGGTGTGGAGAAAAAATATTAAAAATCCAGTCAATTTAACATCTATGAAAGTTACTCACCTGATTAAACCAAGCCTTTAGGACACAGTGTCCCAATGTTGGCTGCCATTGTAGCTTTCTTCCACTATGCTTTCCTAAATAAAACTTATTGAAAATATCCTGATACTGAACCATCTCAGCTGGCAGAGTAACTTCCATAACTGGATATGTTGGCCAATATCCCATCGTCAGTATCGATACGGTTAGATCAAGATTGCTCGCAATTAACTCATTTTGCAGATTACCCGAGTACTGCTTGAAAGCTATGTTAATGTCTTTGCTTAGTTCCATATCCTTGAACATACCCTCGAGCTTGCTCGTAAAACCACCACCGCACTCCTGTTTCAACTTCGACAGCATCGACTTTTCCGCGTCAACTGATGCCGATTTTCCGACTAGTAAACGTTTGGCCAAATCCTTCTTGTAGAAGGCCTCAAAGACATCCTTACCGTGAATGAAACGGAATAGGACCATAATCTTATCGAGGAGACGCTCAAGTTCCTCCTCCGTAGCTTCCTTATTGCCAGCGCGTAGTTTGCAGTCAACGAATTTTGCTGATAAATAATTTGATAATTTGTTTATAAAAAACAATAATATAATAAAGTTAATATTAAAATTATTATTATTTGGGCAATCACAACTATTAACTGAACCATAATACTTTTATTCAGAGAATAAAGTGCAAATGAATTTTAGTGTAGCTATTATTTATATATTTATTAAATACTTATCAAATACTTTTAAATATACATAAAACTATAATCTTATTAATTTATATTTAAATTTGTTATTAGTCATTTTATTATAATTAAAGTACAAAAGTATAATAATTTACCTATAAGTTCAGCTGGTTTATTTGCCCTTTGATTAATGAATGCTTCAAAAGCTTCTTTCAAGCTGTTGGCAAACTTCTCATTTCTGTGAAAGCATGTGTTGACAATATTGTCCATTTTGTCCTTAAAATCTAGAAGTTCTTGAACCATAGTCTTGTCTTTCTCTGGATCTATTACTATTGTTTTGCCTCGTTTCTGTTAATAATGTAAGACAATTTTAGTTTAGGAACCTCAAAATAGAAAAAGCCTATAAAAATTATACTCACTTTTATGTAACAATTAAAATTCAAACACAACTCTACTAAGCCATTCTTTATACGACTATATAAATTATAAAGTAAAGACAAGTCGCTGATTCTATTTTCGTCCAGCAATCCACTCAGTCCTTTTTGCAAAATACTACTAACGTGCTCCGAAAGTAATTGTTTTTCTACAGTATGTATTAGTGACCATCTAAAACATTAAATAAGAAATTATATTTGAAAAATTGCTTTAAATTTGCTTGTTATCTCTAATAGTTAAAACATTTTATAATTTTATAAAAAAAAAAACGAACTTATTAAGAGAGAATTAAATGTATGAAACATATAAAATATATGAATCGTACTTGGTAGAGGTGTCGAGATAATGAAGGAGTCTTTCGTTTTCCTCTTGAAGTCGCTTGTCGACATGGGCAAGATATTCTGGAACGTCGTGTTCTTGCATGAGTCTTTGACCTTCGGCAGCATAGAGCCGTTCTGTAGCCACGAGGAACTTGGACTCAAAGGCATCCTGATAAATCTGTAGATCGGACAGCATGCGCAGAAGAGATTTGAGGAGAGTACGATCAACTGTATCACCTTGACGTTCTTTCTCGATCAGCATCAGCAAGCCTTCGACTGTGCGCGTCTGCACCAAATTATTCAGTACTATGTGCAGTCTAAAGAGATAGAGGCCCATGTCCCTGTAAGGTATTATTGAATTAATAAAATTATTAAATGGGTAAGGAAAATTTTAAACCTTTTTTAAATAAATAAATGATAAAATATTAGTATTAAATTTTTTTATATAATTTTTAACCCAGATAAAATGCTGGTATAATTTCTCTCTTTAAATAATTTAATTTTTAAAAACTGTAACATACAATAATAAATATGAATATCGTTTAATTTCTAGATAAAAAAGTATTTTACCATATGGACGAGATACTGGGATTTTGCAAAACGTAAGTCCTATCTAGGTAAAGGAATATGCTTCTAATCATAATCATTTGTCTGCAATGTGACTGCCAGCACTCATTCATTTTCTTTAGGAAAATATGTCTATCCATAGATTCGGCCAAAAATTGCTCTATGTTGGCCTTGACATGAGTTTCTACCAAGATTGTTAAATTGCTGTAGAGATTCGATGCCATCTTATGGCTACACATATTCTCAACAGCTTTGTAAAGCTCTTCTAAAGAATAACGTATGCTTTTGCTAGTCTGTATTGCAACAACTGCCTCTCGAAGCTTTTCCCATGTTTCTTCTTGATAGTTTTCAGGAAGTTTTGGTTTATCTGTAAAAAATATCAAATATTTAATATTTTATTTAAAAATGTAGCTGAATAATTAATCAATTGATAATAATATATATTTTCTGTATTAAAAAAATTGTCAAGTGCTTATCTAAACAGATGTTTAGAATAGATTTTTTTAAAAGGAGTTAATGGATAGCTGATTAATACAAAATGAGGAAATCATTTATAACTAATTAATTATAAATATTTCCTGCATTATAAAAAAAAAATTATCAAAAGCTTATTTACTTGAATAAATTTCGTAATCATTAATGCAAAATTCATTACTTAACTCATTAATATAAGATTCATTACTGATTAGTACAAAATAAAAAGATAACTCCAATTTGTATGTCTTTCTACAGATCAAATCTGATACTTTAGTCAGAATAACATAGGATATTAATATTGTAAAGTCAAAGTATAACCCACCATATTGCTAATTCAATCAATATTCTAATATCAAGTCACAAAAGTATTAGAACAAGTTACACTATTTTTACACTCATTCTCTCAAATAATGTAATTAATTACAAAAAATAATTTAATTATATGCATGTTTTTTGATGTAAGTAAAAAATTTGTAAAGTAAGTACTTTTTAATTTCTTTAATTAATTGATTTGACTAATGAATTAAAATATATATTTTTAGTTAAGTACAAATGAATTTAATTTATTTATTAAATGTGTAAAAATAGAAAACAAATTTAAATATAATCAAATTAGTTGATATATGAAAAGTAGATAAAAAAATTTTTAATTTACTTAAAAAAAGCTTTTTCTATTACAAATTATATTTCAAAAATAATTTAAATGTAAACTATTTTAGTTTATTACAAAATTATTATTAATTCTTAATTTTATTTTCAATATAAAAAGTATTGTAACTCTTTTTTCAAATAAACTTATCATTACTCATAAAAACTGTACTTAGGTAAAAATTATTATGAAACAATGAAATATTATATATAAATGGTATTTAATTCTCACGATTTTGTTAATTTTATTTATCTTATAATTTTTGTGTAATTTTTTTTATTAATATTTAATCATATAAGATAATTAAATACTAATAAAATATATAAAAGTTATATTTTTAATATTGTTTTTACACATTAACTTTAAAATACCTAGTCAACAACTTGCACTTAATCCATTTAACGTAATTAAGTTTTGAACTTTAAGGAATTCAATTTACCACATCTGGTTAGGAAACCACCTTCATTTACAAAATTTAGAAAACCTTTTACAATGGCTTTAAAATAATTAGAAGAGGAAAAATTTTATAAATTCATGTTTTCAAATAAAAGTTGAAGTGTTCTTTTACCTTTAAAATTTTTGATAATAAGTTTCTTGGCTGTGCCAGGTTTGCCTGTGGCCAAGCTCTGAGTTATCTTGTTGACACCATTGGGATTAGCAACAGCCAGAGAAAAATTGGGCCTCTTGTTCTGGGCACCATTGCCCGGTGAGGTGTTGGTCGTAGCAGCCGTGTCCGCCATTGTGTTCTCTAAGCCCTCCTCCTCGACGGAGCCACTGCACCTTGATCGTTTGGCAGGTGGGCCTCCGCAGACCCTAACCTGACTCTGAAGCTCCTGCAGCTGCTGGCCTGCTGAGCCGCTGGCAGACTGCTGCTGATGGCGGTGGTGATGGCTATAGTCGTTGGCCAGAACCTGCGTCCTACCCAGCCTGGACATATGAGCTCATTGCCCGCGCAGCCTCTGGAGGCTCGCTTCCAGCTTTCTACCCTTACCCTGAGACCTTCTGCAAATTGTCACCCTGTTTAACAAACCCACTTCCTCGCTCAGTCTCAACCTTCACCCCTTGACTCAATCCTTATCCAGGCTCAATCCCTCAACCAAAACCAATCCCACAACCAGCCTAAAAATTTCCAACTCCTACACCTTTGGCATAAGGACAGACCAGAAACGTTGCCCCAGCTATTCTCTGCTCGGCCTTGCCAGCGCAGCCTCTTCCGCGTATATGTATATAAAACAGTTCCTCAAGTCGCTCTTGTCTCCCGAGAGCTGCCTAACCTCTGCCGCGCTGCCGTCTTGGCATTTTCGTGGAAAAGCTCGGCGCCGCTCGCTACCTCGGATGCTGCCCTAGGACCGCTTATCCATCCACGGAGCGTCGACCCTCACTGGATTCAGCCTCTCCAAGCCTATTTTGACTTTTCGCACCGCACTTTTCCGCACACACTTCGCGTGCAGCCGTCTCACTCCCGAGCTTCACTGTAACTCGCGTTTTTCTTTTCGCCTCCTCGCCGCACGCGCGTATACGTATCTATATATATGTATATATAATACACACACGCGTATGTCGGTGCGCACTGTGTATATATATCAACTCCGAAATTTTCGCGAGAGCAAAGAAAAAAATCCAGATATCAGAGTCGCTGGTTCGGCGGCCGCTAAACAATGTATAATTGAGCAGGACAGCTGCTGGGATTTTTCTCGATGCTTTTTCGGACAGAGCCAAGTGCGCGTGCGAATATGTGTGCAGCTCCCGTGTATTTATTCGGCCGAGTGTATGTATACAGTTTGTACGCGCAGACCTGGCTCTATATGTATCCGCGCGCGAGTCCACGCATACACACACAGAGACGCGCGGAGGCGAATATACTTTGCGGCCGAGGAGAAGGAGGTTTGTTCGGCTGGCTAGAGACCTGCGGAACCCGCCGTGAGTGTGGGTAATGTTTTAATGCGATAAATCAGATGTGTGGATATGTTAGTAGAGATGTGAGGGCAGAAACAGAGGCGGTGTGCGGTGTAGGTTTTTTTTGATCGGTTGACGTAGCGTTTCGAGGTGCGGTGTGCGGTGTAGGTTTTTTTTGATCGGTTGACGTAGCGTTTCGAGGTGGATGACCGTTGGGGGACGGTTATTCGGTGTATGCCGACTGTCATTGTGGCGTGTTGGATTGGGATGAGAATTCTGTTTTTGAAACTAAAGATTTTTGCAAGATTCGTTCGATCGTTTGACCGATTCTTATTGTGCTGAATTTTTTCTTTTTTGTGAAAAAATATTGCATAAGAATTAAGAAAAAGATGTTTAGATATAGTAGATAAATTTTAATATATAGTAAAAAGTAAAATCTATGAGGATACGCGCTTATCTCGGGGATCAATAAATACTTATAAACCGCACGCAAAATAAAAAGTACCTGCATGGTACCTGCATCGCATAATTTAAAAAGAATATAAATCGGTCTCGATTGGTGTTATTTACCTTTAGGCGAATAATAAATACATATGTTTATTTGATTGTGGTAGATATGTTTACAAATATAGCCTGTCAGTTTTGGAGCAGCCACATATAGAGAGCTCATCAATAACTGTTTACCTAAAGTTGCTTGACAGTTTTGATCGTTCCTATGGTTATTGTTCGAGCGAATTTTCGCGAGATTGTATTTGTCTACTATTTTTAGTATTAGTAAACACTCATTTAAAATATCTATATTGAAATTGCTTAGTTTTTCCTGTGTAAGGTAAGTAAAATTGGATATAATTCGGT
>JAPYZB010001756.1:0-13893 GCA_030522745.1 Eupelmus kiefferi | reverse complement strand
AGACGCTTCGTTATATACACACGAGAAGCGAGAAATGCGGCATGTAACTCGTGCGTCGTAATTAGACGTGGCAGCAAGGTTTTGATGCTTTGACGCCGGTGTGAATATACGGCAATTCTGCGTGAGTGACGACCGTAATGAGAACGTTTTTTTGTTACATTACAGAAATCGGGATTTTGCGAAGGGTGAAGATAAGTCAGGAATTCTGTATCTCTTTTGTAGATTTTTTTCATGCTTGATCGTGTCAAAGTTTATTGCAAAGAAATATTATTTTTAATTTTGTGATTGTGAAAATAATAATAAAATACTGTATTAGATTTTCTTATTAGGCATGGCACTATTACATTTGACAATATTTTCGCTATTTGACAATATTTTCGCTACTAAACTGGTAATTCCAAACGAACAACCTCAATATCAAATCAGACCGGTACTGTTAAAAAATGCAAACGATAATCAATTAGACGCGGCGGCGTTCGCAAAGCTCTCGTGTCATTCGCGCGAATAAAGTCAGGAGGACAATATGTATCCGGGCTAACGAGGTTGATCTGCTAATTTATTCGCATATAATCGATCCGTTAATTTCAATTATACATCGGGCGATTGACGCACGGAATCTAATTCATGGAAAATTGAAAATTCCGTATTTGTCAGAATCAATTTGTTTAATTACCACTCGCTTTTAAAAAATATTATTCAGTAATAATTTTTTTTAAATAAGGTCGCGTGTGCAGTTCTCGAGCTTTTTTTCCTTTTGGATTCGTGCTCAGATTTGTAGTTCAAAGTAAATTAAAATAAAATTTTTCTCAAATAAATTACTCAAATGCGAAAAAAGTTTTTAAATGATTAAATACAACGTTAGCACAATTTCTTGTGCAAATTCCACCGTCGAAGTATGCGAGCTTAAATCGGCGAAATCGAATCAAATGAATAACCATAAGCCACAGATATTTCTATCTTATGAAAGGTGGTCTTTTGTTCTCATTTTTCTTTTCAGCCTCAGTTCTTTCCTCCGTGCCGATTTGCTTTGCGCCCAAGGGAGATGCGAGCAGAAGCAGACATTTGCCAAAACCTGCAAGCGAGCGAGAAAAATTAGGCAAGCGGGAACTTGAGAAACGAGACAAAGATTTAAATTTTTCGCGTGATTCGTGTTCTTCTTTATGGAGGCGTTATTGCGTGTTCTGCAAAGTGCTCATAACTCCAGTTAATCTTGACGCTGCGATAAGAAAATAATTCATTCATTCTGACTTATCGCAATGCTTGCGTTATTATTAAGTTTTTAAGTCACTCAAAGTCTTATCAATAAAATATTTTATAGTCAATTTCTATAAATAAAGAAATTAAACAATTTCATATTTACAGTTAAACATTAATTTCGTGAGCATTCGCTGCTCCATTATTAACTACAGTCGGTCTAATTTATGAAACCCGACGAATACGGGTAGCTCGTACGTTCCACCAACCAGCGACCATTAAAATTAATTATGGGGAGATGGTATACCTCATTATTTGATACCAGGAGTCCCACCAAAAGCTAGATCAAAATCTGCAACCTACGGAGCTAATATCAGTGTTTAACACGGATGCGTTCATTAAACATTTAATTACTTTTAGTTACGTAATATTTACTAAAAATTATAATTTTCTTTAAACTTGATAAATAGGATTTTCGTGATAATCGTAGATAATTCTCAATGCTGTTTCAAAATAATAGAAAATTGCTACAATAATATATTTTTATGCTTAAATGTAATAGTGCACCAAGGAAAGTATCTTTGAAAAATTATAATTGTTTCGGCAAACATTAATGCAACTGTCAAAAATATAAAAAAACTAATATACTCTTTTTAGGAAAGTTTACCGTAAGTAATGAAATCTATATATTATAAAATTTTCATTTTAAATGTACGTATTATAATTATTTTAAGAAATAAAAAAATAAACCGCAATCGAAATTCGCAAAATCTTATATAATGATCAAAAGCCACCGATAAAGCCTATAATCCAAACTAAATGAAAAAATTTTAAGAGATGTTACTGATCAAAATATGATGATACTAACCAAGTCTTTGTTAAAATAATAACTGAAAATCCCTGTTATTACTAAAAGTAAAAGATATGTACTCCTTAATTTAACAGATTAACTATTAAGAAAAACAACAAATATTTTTAAAATTGTTCTTCTAAAAAAAACAAGAATATTATTTATATAATATTATTGTTGAGTTCTATCTTGCTGGAAATTTATCTTCAGTCAATCAATTCGTTTTTCATCATACAATCGTTCATCGGTATAGCTTATAGTTTCTATGTCAGATATCAATATATTGATTCTAATTTTGCTGTTATTAAAATCTGTTATTAACCATCAGCAAAAAATTATATATAACCTCCAATCTCCCTGGAGATGCAAACTCAGAGCTTTCAGAGAAAGCGTATGCACGTCTACACACGCACATACATCCTTTTACCCTCGCTTCGCGATATATACCCACTTCAACCGTCAAGCAGTCGTCACTTTGCGAGCACGTGTATATACGTACACGACGGATTTCTGAGTGCATTGTGAATAAGTAAGACTTTAGCACAAAGACGACGCGATCTGCTTATATGGTGGAAGATATCTGTTGAATATTGCTATAAATCATACTAAATATTTACTCAATTTTCTACTATTGGTAGAATAGATTTAAAGTCTATTAATTATTACAAATGCTAATATTTAAAAATAGAAATCTATTAATTATTATAAATCAATATGTAAATTTGATTACGCTCAAAATATGCAATGCGAATCTGAACTTTAAAGAGTTTATATTTTTTTTGTTATTAATCTATTTATTCCTTCTTTAATATATTCTTTAACTTTTTTAATTATGCACTAAACGAAGATCAAAAAATCTTATTGTAGGTATTTTTGAAATCAGGGAATGACAAAAGACGTAATTTATCGAAAAACCATAACAAACAAAATATTTGAGTAAATTTGACACTTACTAATTATTAAGTTATGAAAATTATCTACTTAATTATTAATAGCCACATAAAATTGGTAACTTTATACACAACATAAATCAGAAATTGTAAGTCTCCGTTTCCACAAAAGGTCATATCAAGCCCAGAGCTTTAATAAGCGTATCTCATTCCCACGATACGGAGACCGCACGACGGACAATAAAGCTTGTGTCGTAAAGGTCTAGCATCGCGAAAGCTCGCGCTTTGTTAATTGCGGTGAATCCTTGGCTGAATCCGCGGAAGAAAAGCTTTGTCAAATAGTCGCGCCGGTGTAACGCCATTATTTTTCTTACCGCCTTTTCTCTACGCCAATTTCGCACTTCAGAAATTGAGTTGAAAGCAATTTTTCGAGTGTTAAAACGCTTTATTTAATTTTTATAAAAGACTAAGAACTTTCTTTCCTCGTAGTAAAGAATTTTAATTATTTACTATTTATCATGATTTTTACTTTATTTTAATTATTTCCAATTTTTTAGCGATCTATAGTAATAATTCTCTTTATAATAAAATTTTGCATTTCCAAAATTACGATTCAAAAACTTAATTATTACTAATACCTTAAGTATAATACTACTACGTAGGTCCAAGTAAACTCACAACTTTGCTCGAGAACTTATGAACGGCATAGGAAAATAGATTGTGCATAACAAATACTCTTTTACTTGCAGTGTCTTTTCGCGAATCGTTCAAAGAGAAAGATGCTATTTCCATCAAATCCGAACTTCGACGGAAAAAGACTGCTAAGTCAAACTATAAGAAAAGATTTACTAGCAGAGCGCGCGAAATCTGAAGAGCTTTTGCATACGCTTCGATTCGTCAGATAAGACATTGTTTTAAAAGACGGCTTAAAAGCTATCCACTTTATTTTAGACAATTTAGGTAAGACTAGAAAGACCTAAAAACTAGATTTTCCATCAGTATTGCGCTGTCAATTTTAAAGCGACTTTAATATTAATGTCTTTCAAAAAGTTAAAAAAAACGCATAATGAGATATTTCGGTTGTTGCACTGTTTATGTATTCACCGTATATTTATATAATCAAAAAGTAGTTCCTAAAAATAATTCAATTTAAAAAAAACTTAGATATCAGTATACTGAGGCTCGACATGTTAAGAATTTAACAAACAATAAAATCACTTGCAAAATGGATTTAAAAGAAGTCTATTGAAAAATATCTACTCATTTTTTACATTTACTGTCTTAACTTCAATTTCCGCATCGCAAGTGCCTGATAATCATCAGCGAAAAATCATCTCGAACCTCAAAGTCCCCTTAAAACTTCAACTCAGCTGTCTTGAGGAAGCTGCTTGCATAGCCGCACATATACCCGTACACGCATCCTTTCCACCCTCGTTTCGCGTTAGACCTACTTCAGCTACCAAGCAGCCGTCACGATGCGAGCACGCGTGTATATATACCACGTCTCGTGGAGTTAGTCGAGCGCGTATACTTGCCGTGTAGTACTCCAAAAATTCGTACAAGCTTCTGCTGCTGCAGCCTCTGCGGTTTCTTTTGAGCGAAAGGCTTGGGACGAGACTATCGAGGCAGCGTTTTAATTATGCAAATTTGTGGCTGCGTCGAGGAAGTGTTTGAATATTGAATACAATATTTAAAATTTCGGCTCGTGCGAGTTTTATTTTGTAATTTTTGTATGAGATTTTGATTAAATAGAAAATTATGCAACAAGGGAGTAAAGTCGTAGATTACTCCCGCAGGTGAACTCACAGCCCGAGCGAAGCGAGTAATCACTCGAGGGAATAATTAACTTCACTATTGTGTTGCATATAGTATATACTTCAACTTGTAAGAATCGAACAATGTATACGTGATCGAGAGGAAAATGAAGATACTCAGTATGCTGAGATCGATAATCTCTCTTCAAGAGATTGACGCTAAAATTTTTGCTTCTAATATTATCATGTTGAGTAATAAATTTTTTTGTCTTGATTACGCTTGATTTTTGGTTTATTTTCAAGAATTTTCGACTATTCATATAAAAAAAAATTAGTTTCTATATTACAGAAAGCGAATAAGAGTCTAATGTCATTTATATCAGCATTTAACTCAGTAACTTTTAATAATATAGCCACTTAGCTGTGATTAAACACAGTTTCTTCATACGTCATGCGTAAAACTCGTCTTAAAAACTTTTTTTCGAGCGTGGGAAAAGTAGAGATTTGCCCACCGAGTGCAAAAAAATATTGTACTATATACATGTGAAAATTGTTTCTCGAAACTTTGCTTCGATTGAATAATAAAGTCCTCGTGCGAGAATCAATTTCTTCACACTCATATCGACATATTCTATTTTATACATACAACTGTAAGAAAATATGGTATTAAAAAAAAACATTGAAACAAAGAATAATTTATTGTTAGGTAATTTTATTAAATCCAATTTATCATCAAATAGTCACATTTAGACTGATACTTATTTAGTAGAATTTTTTATTTTTAACCACTTGGTGTTTAAAATCCATATTTCTAATAAGCATTTCTGATAAGCTATTTATACTTCATAAAAAGCTGATGAAATTAGCCAAAATAACTTTTAATGGCGATTTAAAAGTTGCGAATCAGTACATCAAATACGCTTTTTCAACCAGTCTCGTTAGTCTGTCGTATCAGCTCTAGGGCTTTAATAAGCGAATATTTCGTGGAACAGAGACCGCATGACAGACAATAAAGCGCGTGTCGTAAAGACATAGCGCCGCGAAAGCGTGCGCTTCGTTAATTGCACTGAATTTGTGGAATAAAACCTTTGTGATGCCGTTGCGCCAGCGTAACGGCATTATTTTTCTTTCTGTTTCTGTCGAGCAACATTTTTGCACTTCAGAGATTGAATTAAAAGTAGTTTTTAGAGTGCTAAATCGTTTAACTTGATGCTTCTATTGTAAGAAATTAACTGATCATTTTAGCTTACTAATATGCAATTAAAATTATTAGCTAAAAGTAAGCTTTAATAACCAAAATTTTTAATTTTTAACGAAAAACAATCTATTGTCTCATACATTTTAAAGTTTAGCAAAAAGTTAAAAACGTGATCGTATTTCTAAACTAAAATGAAGAATGAAAAGAATTGATGGCTCTGTCATATTGTCAACATTATTTTCTTAACTTCTTCATATATCCAATAAGCAACCAAAAATTGGCTAATTGAACACCATAAAGCTAATAAATACTGTAAATTTTTATTAAATTCTGAATTTTTCTTCTAGGGCTTTGCAAACAATTTGCCAACAATGAAAATAATAAAAAGACGTTGACATCAAGAAATTTTTCTAGTATTAAACAATAAATAAAGTTAAAATAATCTTATAATTATTAATCCATTATTTTTATAAAATTAATTCGCTAATTAAGATTTATTTAAGGGTCCAAAACATAGTTTCACTTGAATCTCTACAGCTTTGACAATACATTTAGTAAAGCGCAAACTTTTATTTTTTAACGTACAACTAGCGTTATTTTTGAGAGACTTCAGTTTTTTTATGCTTTAAAAACTTTGAACTCGATTTTCGCGTTCACATGACGAAGTTGAGACTTTTTCAGATGTACTATCGTTGTTTCTGTAGCCATAAAACTATAAAAACAAATGTAAAATTTTTCTAGTGAAAACTACATCCATTACGTATTTGTCCTCAATTTTTTTTATTCAGAAAGACACAGACCTATCCAACTGTTTTACGACTCAAAAGTCCATTTGGTCAAACAATCCTTTGTATGGTAGCCGCGCGCGATCGTTCCCCAAAAGTACAAATATACACATATCGGCAGCCCCTTGCTCGCGTCCGAAACGCATATGCATATACAAGTATACAGCCGCAGCTGTACATGTGCGCGTAGATAAACCGCCGGAGACCGCATCGCTTGCGCCCCAGCTCTCGCCTCGGGCGCGTCGAGCCATTGGGCTTTTGTGGCTGACCGCGACTGGAATATGGAAATATTATGTTTACATAGAAAGCGAGAGAGTGAGAGAGAAAGGAGGAGAGGGAGAGGGAGGGAGATAGGGAAAGAGAGATGGAGTAATTTTACGAGGAGTAGCGGGTAGATAGATGTAGATGCGATCAAGCCGCGACGTGGCAATGTGAGTAGCAACTTACAAAAGAGCAGATTAAGAGAATTTGCGAAAAACTTTTTGTTTTTGTAAAGTTAGATTTATGTTTTTCGATATAATAAATTTATATGTATGTAGTTCGCAATAATCTAATTTATATAAATTTTCATTTTGAGTTATGCATATTTTTTATAATAAGTAATTATTTAAACAGTGTTATTTTCAAAGAGGATTAAATAAAAGATTATTTCTAATAATATAAAACATATAAGTTAGTTCATGAAATTATGAAAGATTCTAGAGAATGAGTAATATGCTTGGTTTTTTTTTAAATAAAGTTAACCAACGAGATTAGAATCATCTGTAGAGCTTTAAGAACATAATAATCCATAAAAAGAGATAAGCCATGGCTATTAGGCCACTTTTCCTTCCTTATTCAAAGGAATAAAGAGGAACAGATCAAAGGATTAACAAATGGTAAAGAGCGTAAGACTTTACTTTGCCATTAAGAGCATTAAATGATAAATTATTTTGGAATGAAAAATCATTCATCTTATGGCTAGATAATATTGTACCTCTCCTTTTCCTATAATAGTATTTAATAATTTTTTAGTTTTTTCTTCTGTGCATATTGTATTATTAATATTCCGTGATTTATTATTTAAAGTGTATAGTACGTATACTATAAAAAAAAATTGTTCAATTTTCTCATAAAATGTTAAAAAATCGATTACTTGAACTGGCATACATTTTTGTTAAAATATTATAATTATAATAAAATTCACATTAAACAAAAATTTATTTTATTTTTAAAATTTCTTCTAATTAGGAAATTTGATTAAAAATAATAAACTCTTACAGGTCATAAAAAGTAGAACCGTTTCCAAAATATGAACGATACAAGAAATATTAAAATATAATTTAAAATTTACACTACAAAAAAAGAAAACTTCTGTTGAAAAATATTTTTTTTTAAGAAATAAAAATTTAAACCTAATGCCATTTAACTTACTAATAACCTAATATGAGAAACTGACATAAATTTTATTAAATATTTCTAACGCATATTTTGTGAGATACAACCATTTTAAAAATTATTGTAAAATACCTATTATATTTTATCTGGTTAAATAAATAAAATTTTAAGCATTACTGACCATCTATTATAACCAGTATTAAGTTTTCAAAAGAGCAAAATTTGTTTATACACTATACGGTATTGGTAAAAACGAAAAGGTTAAAATTAATTCTAATTGTATAATGTAAAAAATATTTTACAAGTATCAATATAAATTTTACTTTCAAGATAAATAAATATTAAATTATATACTTTTCTAGCATGTTCCATGCAGCTTGATACCGTAACTTTTGTTAGTATATCCACACGGATTCAACTTTTAAACTAAACAAATGTTTGTACATTCAAATGTATTTACAAAAATTCTTTTTTTAATATTTTTTTTCTTGGTTATTTATAATGATGTTAATTGTTTAAATAAAACGAACATAGTTGAATTCGTAATTAAATACATAGTGAAATATGTGCGAGTACGTCATATAAGTTTTTTAACATATTCATTGCCAACATATAATTTTTTTAGGTTTGACTTACTTATACGTGAATTCAATAATATTTTGCCACATTACATTCTAAACATAAATAACTTAAAACAAACTATGGGAGAAAAATATTTAATAGAAAAATGGGGTAATAGGAGTCGTAGAAGTATGAAAATTATATTTTTGAGTGACCATAACATTACTTTAAAGTTTACCGAATTGGAAGGTTATTTTCATTTCTTAAGAGAAAGTCCACGTCCATATTGCCTTATTTTTTACTTAGGAATGAAAAGTGAAAATGCTAAAATTAAAGATTTTCTTCAGAGGCTTTGGGTACAAAAGTTTCAATTTGTTACTGTTCTAGAAATCGTGACTCAAACGATAACCTATAATCGGCTTGGATCTTCAAAATATATCGATAATATTATAAAAGTATTAGTACATCAATACAATCCGTATAATAATGACCATAGAATAGAATATTTATCTGACAAAGTTGAATTATTCTATGACAAACTCAAGAATCTTTATGGTTTTTCATTGACTGCTGGATTTTACGAAAATAAACCTTTTGTTGTGACACCCTATAAAAGTTTAGAAAATTTTAAATTGAACGATCTTTCAGGATCAGATGTTAGTTTAATTCGAACAATAGTTCAAGCTCTGAACATTTCTCTCAAAACTAGATATACAAAACCCGATGCTATGGTTAAATTATTTGAGAAAAAAATGATTGATGTGGGTATTAATCATCGAAGTGTTAAATTGGAATATCTCAATTCCATTGCGTTTAGTCATTTTTTGAACTATCAAGATTCGCAATATTTGATTGTCAAGCAATATGGTTACTATAAAGGTCGGACCGTATGGCGTTTAATAGTCTGCATCAATATAATCATTTTTACAATAGCAATCCTAAGTGGTACAACATACTTATTAAAATTAAATTCTGAGTTCTTTAAAACGTACAATATAATGCTAATTCTGATTGGATTGCCCGGTATAATGGAGGCACGAGCTACAAAAGAAAAAATAGCTTTTTTCTGCTTGATATACATTTCAGTCATATTTTTGACTCAGTACCAAGAATGTTTGTTGAACGACTTGGCTCAAAAGAAATTTTATGACTTAAAATCCTTGGAAAATCTTAATGATTATGGAATTAGGCTTGTTATTAGAAATAGCGAGAGAAAAGCTGTAAAAACCCATAAACCAGAATTGCTTGTCAATTCCGTTATTGTGAATTCTAGCGTCTCGTGCATACCACTTATGGTTTATGATGATTTAACCAATGCATGTGTAGGTCATGAATATAGAATGAGAGTAACCGCACGAAACTATACAAAACTGGAGAATGGTTGGATTCTTAGTGTTATTGATGAACCTCTAGAAGTAGGATGGTCCGCGTTACCTTTCTTAAAAAATTCGCCTTTAGTGGACAAATTTAATATAATAATACGTAGAGTAGTTGAACACGGTATCATGGAATTTTGGTACGAGATAGAACTTATTGAATGGGTGTTTGACTCGATTGAGGACCCTACGAGTAGACATGTGGTCTTAACGAGCTTCGGAAAAAGACTGGATGATGATCGACCGGTGATGAATCGAAAAAAGAATTTGAATGAATATGTTTATTACATATTTAAAACTGGATATTTGGTTGCGTGTTTTGTCTTTGCGTTTGAAATAGTATTCAAAAAAATAAATAAATTTTACAGGAATATAACTTTATTTTATATAAAGAATATAATATTGAATATAATATATTATATTTTACGAGGTCGATAATTTACAAAGTTTTTTGTGGTATTAATTCTTAATTAATTTAATTTTATTAAGATTTTCTGTTAATATACAAATTTGATAAAATTATTTATTATCATTCACTGTGGCTTCATGTAATATTAAAGAATGTATTTTGAATGCTGCTATCGTGTTAGTTATAACCATGCAAAAAATTATATTCTTTTATGTACATTAAAATTAATATTATAATAAAATTATTTTACTTATTTCTTCTGAAGTGATTTTTTCTTACAACGAAAGAACATTATCTTTAGATCACAAATTCAATTATCCAACATTTTTACCATCTCATCGTTCGGAATCAAAAAAAATTCAAAAGTGGAATAATTAAACTTTTATTTAAGCTTAATACAAGTTAAATGCGCTGTTGCAAAATAACTTACAAATAAATAAACATTAAGCTAAATTTTATATAAAATAAAAAAACGTTGACAGTAAAATAAAATTTTTTAAAGAAACTTGTTGGAAACTGCTTTGTTTACAATTTTTAACAAACTACGTTCACAAAACATTAGAATCTCGCACATAAGATAATTTATAATATTTATTTGAAAATAGTTTATAGAATCAAACACATTTTTAGATAATTTATGACTAATATACATTAATAAAAATTTGTTTAATGTAAAAGAATTATTAAATACTTATTTTATTAAATGGAATGTAAATAAATATGTTAAAGTACATTACAGTCTTCTGATGCTCTCAAGTTACTTTCCATCGAGCTTATATTTTTGAATTCTATAATAATTACTCTTTTGTGTGATAAACCGATAAGAAATACATGTACCGATAACAATCTACAGTAGACAAAAAATGAATTATTAAAGCAAAAATGCATTTCACGTATATCCGCATAACTTTCAGTCGTGTACCAGAGCCAACAATCAATGCTGCATCTTCATCCCTGCAATCTCATCGCGACGAGAAATTAAAATTTAATTCAATACGCGACAACCTACCTCGACCCAGCAAACGCAATTTCATTCAAAACCCTTCCTCTCGCTCTAATAAACCACGCGCGCGCGCGGAGAGAGCAAAAAAATGCCTCCACGCGATAATTTCAAAGACAAAGTTATTCCACGCCTCGCGCATAAAAGCCGCGAGACGAAGATGTACGCGTATGCGTTTACATGTAGAGCAGTCACAGACATGCTTCTGCATGCATAATCGACAGCGGCGCAGCTGCTCCCGCGCGTCAATGGACGGCCAAGTGTCACGTGAAAGTGCAGTCGTCGCACTCGCGCTGGGACGCTCTGCAGTTGAGATAGCGTTGCGGGTTTGCGTTTTTGATATGGGTCTCGCGGTGTATACACACGCAGGAGCTTTTGCGAGAATCCGAGGAGAGCGCGCTGGATTTACTCGCGGATGCGCAGCTGCCGGGGATGCTCGTGCATTTTGATCAACGTACCGCGGTTTGGTGGAGTCTTTTGGATGAGCTTTTTGAATGATAATAAATATGTATGCTTTTTGTTTAAAGGAAATTTGAATAATGTAGTTGATAAGTCTAAATAAGATGGTGGCAAATGTAATGCCTCTGGGCAATTACCTTAGTCGTTTTATAATTTGTATAAATGATTTGATAAAAATGCTTGATAAAATTTTGTTTAATTTTAAGTTCAATTTTCATTGCAAAATTCAAAAATCTATAAAATTACATATGTACTCGTAGTTTTTCTAAAATACAATGTTATTTTATCTTGAAAAGATAATTTTTGTTGTGTAAATTTTAAATAATGCAAAATGGTCCACTATATAAAAAATAGTCGAATCCCCACTAACAAATAGTGAAGATTCACGTTTATTTACTGAATATTCACGATAAAGTCTAAATTTTTTTACTATTTGTTAGTGGGAATTCCACTATTTTTTATGTAGTGGAGCATTTTGCTATTTAAAAATTGATAGAGTGGAACTATAATCTCACATTTCAATTCAAATTAGTTCCATAGTTAAATTTAAACACAATTAGCCTACTAAAATACAATTTTTTTCTTTGCTTTGTATCAATTAGTTAATTTTGAAGTATGAGTTCCATTTTTGAAATCTTCATTTACTCACAGTTTTTACATACAAACAAGTTAAACTATTTCAACACATCATCCATTGTTTTATGTCGAAAAATTGTGAGAAAAATAAATGCCTGCCAACTTGTAAAGAACAAAAGATGAGCTACAGGGTACATAGTAAAAAGTGAAAGAGGCTGAATGCTCGTATACGTGTGATGACTGGGTACAGCATAGATGGTAACCCAACTGGGAATGGAGTTTACTGGTAACGCAGTTAACGGCCAGTGCGCTTGCTCGATAGAATATTGAGGCAGCTGGGATTCTACGTGCTGGAGTCGACGGACATTTTGAGCTAGAGAAGCAAAAGCATGTTGAAGCAATTTTGATGCATTACAGTTTATTTGAAACATTTTTTATTTATTTATTTTTTTTACTTTTGGATGTAGTTTAAAGTTTTAACAATAAGGAATGAGTATATATAGGAGCTTACAATTTTAAGTCGTTTATAATGGCGACCATCAACCAAATGAGGTTGGTTATTTAAACTTAAATTTGGAAATAAACTTTATTAATATATAAAGATTTACAATTAACTCATTTGTTTTTATCCAATTTTGAAAATTTGTAACTTCTGTTGTCAACTTTTTCTTAACGATTAGAAAAACTAGCTGACTTGTAACTACTTATTTTTTTAACATTAGATAATAAATAGAAAAAATAAGTTTTCATGATTAGCAAAGTTGATATAAGATTTAATAAACGGAAACATTATACATAGTTCATTAACTATACATACTTATAAATAAATGGAGATTGCATGAAAAACAACGAAGGATCGTTGAGAATTTACAGGTTTGAGTAATAAAAAGTAAGATCGAAAGTTAGACAATTTATGTTTACTTTAAATTAATTAGATACCAAAGTAAAAGTTGATAATAACGGGCACCTGGTCGCATTATTGAAATTAGTATGAATCGCTACAAATACCCTTGATAATTGAAAATATTTTACTGAAGGTAAAACATAAACTAATGTGTTTAGACTTACGTAAACAAGACAGAAAGAGTTGTAATTTCTTACCTGGAACATAAAATAAAAAACGATTAAATAATTATGAGGGATAAACAAAAATAAATAAAATAATAAAAGATATATGAATATTTCTTGGCGATTGTAGATGAATCAATAATTTCTTAAATTTCCGTAGATCGTTATATAGAATTCTAAAATTTTAGAGTTCAACAAATTTAAAAAAAATTGAAAAATATATTTTTTATTATTTTTATAAAAATTGAAAAGATAATAAAACTGTTTTATTGATTATTTCAAATAACTTTAAAAATTTGATTTCAATCGTCTTTCTTCTCTTAAGTTCTTAACGATAATTTTAACAGAAGCATTTTTAGAAGTTTGACTTTACTTGTAGTACAAACTTTCCCCTTC
>JAPYZB010001754.1:0-13739 GCA_030522745.1 Eupelmus kiefferi | reverse complement strand
ACACGCATGTATAAATAATTCGAGACTCCGTTGCATTATTACAGATTTTTTTCCGAATAGCATGTGCTTAAGTGAGTGTCTTGTGGAGAATTGTGCATGTTCGCGAAAATCAAAAAATTCATAAAAATTATGTGATATTATTCAAAGTACGCATTATAGAGCAGAGAACGTACTCGTGGATATACGTGAAGGAATGGGTCGATATGCCAGAATGAGTGCATGAAACGAGTGGGAAGTCAACGAAAAGAAGATGGAATTCTTGTTTGCTGTGCGTTCGTTACAGCGTGTTCGCCGGAGCGGGCAAAAGTTATTAGGAGGAAGATGGGGAAAACGAAATTTCGTGCGTGCGTGAACTTCTGTCTAAACTTTGGCGAGCGGTGGGGTGTATTTCTTTGATAGTACAAATCTAATTTTGGCCGATCAAGTGCTGCTTAATTATACTTGACTGTACTGTTGGAAATTCAATTTGACTAATAAAATATTCAGAAGGTCACGGGAGCACGTTATTTCAACATGGTCATTAAAGAAGAAAGAGAAATAAACAAAAAAATTAATGTAAACAAAGAATAAAAATAAAGGGCAGTTTGTGTATATAAAACCGTACCATAGATATAAAAAAAAGGTACAGGTATATCGATATATCGTAAGTTTACATATATCACGTGATAGTCGTACACGTATGTAGATATACGCGACAGGCGGAATGTATAAGATGTATATATAATATAGATGTATATATTTATATATAAAAATATCTGAAGAGAAATAAAGATAAAATAAGGCAGGCGAGCGTCATGCGTGTGTCGGCTCATGGATTACATTACCTAGGGTGAGCTTCTCGCCGGAGTCGGGCGGCAGAGTGAAGCCAAGCAGTGCCATGCTGGATATGAGGACGCACGGCACGATGAGGTTGAAGAAGTAGTAGAGAGTCCGCCGGCGTATTTGGATTGTGAAGGTGACGTCGACGTAGGGTTCCGGGCAGCACTGGTATACGATCGTGTTCTTTTTGCCTGGCATTCCTGTAATTTTCCACGTCACACATATGACGTCAGCATGAAAAATTTGCATAATCTCTTTCGTACAAAAACATGTATATTGTTTTTTTATTTATTTTTATTATTGATCCTTTATTGATATTTCACTTGGACAGAATATTTATGTATACGCACACAGTACGTAGTTGTATTATTGTATGATTATTATCGATGCAGAGGCGGCATACAACACACACTCATCCATACACATAGATAATATGCACGCTTGTTTTTTTTTTTTTTGATCAGCTGCCGATGGTGAGTCCATCCAGTGCGAGAAATTAGTAAATAATATTGAATTGAAATCAAAATAAAATAAAAAGTTGGTTGAGTGGAAAAAGTGTTCATGTGCGAGTGTTCAGAAATGAAATGATTCAGGTGAATGATAGAAAAAGAGATTGTTCGACCGATTATTAAAGACGCTACAACCGAAATGTTTCTTTTTTCTTAATATGATGTCTAATTTAAAGTTAATATTTTATGTATTAAACGAAATTAGAAACAGATTTTATTATTCTCTAAAATCAAATGCTCAACTTAGACACTAATGAAAAAAGGAACACTATTGATTTGTAAAATGTTCAACCGAACTATCTCTTTCTAACGCTTAGTTGAAGCATATCATTACTTAACACTCGCACGATTAACGTCTTTTTCTTATTATACTCTATAAGATATTTTAGATAATGGAATAATGCATTTCTTACATTTATAGACAAACTTCTTAAAATATATTTATTGTTGCAAGTATTTTTCATCTATGATAATTCTACTAGAAATTAAAGGAATTTTTACCATCTTCTCTTAATCTTAATAATCTAAACTGTATAATCCAAATTTTAAAAACTTTTCTAAATTTGCAATTTGTACGCAAAAGATTTTAATGTTAAAATGTTACATATGAATAAAATGTTCAAAATAAAGCAAGACAAACGAAAGCTCAGTACCAGAAGTAACTTCAATACCTCTGTCAGCGAGTAGAAACATCAAAAACATAAAAAAACGAAATACAAAACTTTTTAGTACCGTTACGGGCGCAAACAAATGGTTATTCGAGAATCACTGCGACCTATTGTAAAACAGTATCTTCGTGAAAATAGAAACTCTAGCTACATCTACATTGTTTTCCCGTCAAACACAATTTAATCAGCAAAACTTCTCCGCGATCGAGCATCGCGCACAAACGATCACAGCGACATTGGAGACAAAATTTCATTAATGCATTCGCGAGACTTTTCGTAATGCGCCGTCGCACACACAAAGCCGGAAGGCATTCGCTTTTATTATAGGCAAGACTCGATATCGTCGAATTACAGCTCCAGCACGCTCACATCGGAAGCTTGGCACCATTGGTTTACTTTCCAATAAAAAGCTGAGAACAAAATAAAATGGAACGAGTATTGATAGTAGCTGAGAAGCAGCAGGGCAAGAAGTGCTTGAAAAAAAAACGCATACTCGTCGAAAGGGAGATAATGCCGAATAGGAAGGCCATATATCGATCGATTGAGACATCTGGTGCTTATGTGAGCGCGCGTTAGGTATGTATGAGCCGCATTTTTCGCGGCAAAACCGAAAATCGCGGGGCGCTCGCGATAAGAGTATAAGAAAATGGAGTGTGTCGTTCACGAGCTGGCTTTATGGAGAGCGATTTGCAATGACAAATTGGTAGTGCTTCATTAGCTCCGTAAGTGGATTTAAAACACGGTGATCTTCTGCTAAATAGAATCTGAACGAATTTCAAACCGATGAAATTGTCGTATTTGTTTTATATGCAAGAATGTTTCTTATTTTCAATGAGATACATTTTATTGAAATTTTAACTATGAATATCTATATTTTGAAAAAGGTGTATTCTTCGCATGTTTATCTTTTTTTTATAAATCGTAAATAGTTCTCTCAAGGTTCAGTACATCCAATACTACAGAAGTGATTGGATCTTGGATTCTGAAAAAGGGTCATTCGGGCTGTTTCTAGTAGAAATGATTCGTGTAATAGCCAGTAAATGGCTAGTTAATGGCTTAAATGGTGGAAAATGGCCAAAAAATAGCCATATCGTGGTTTGGAATAGTGAAATTTCCACCAGAGTTGATGCGAAATTCAATAACGCCTAGTAAATTTTAAAATCAATTTTAAAGCAAATTTAATATAGTTGTTAAATAGAATCTGCTGATAACTATCTATAAAAAATTAAATAAAAATAGAGATTTTTTTTCAATTCCAATTTATATTGTTAACTTTCAATTCATGAAATCTTCATCGCAATATAGGAAAAAATATTACGTTTCTTCAGTAAAAAATAATATAATCAAACATGAGCGGAATTTCAAAATCAATAGATTTTTTCGATTATAACCGCGACATAAATGAAAGTAAATACAAAAATTTAATAAGAAACTTTTTATGTACCTCTGAATTATTTCATTTTGTCTAAACTTTATTTTAGAAACATTGTCTTTATTAGATAAGAAAATTTTGAATATTAAAATTGAGAAATGTAGAACTATAAAAAACTTGACAATCTAGATTGGCCTTACACAGTAAATAGTAAATTTCGTGATTGGTGCGGGAAGTAGGTGATTCCCGCACGTTAAAGGACCGTGCGGGAATGGGACACTTTAAGCACGAGAAAACGTGCGGGAAAACGTACTTCCCGCACGCCGTGTGGAAAATACTATTACTGATAATAATAATTATTTTACCATATAATCAAATATTTTACTTCTAATATAAATATTTAAGTAGTATATACCTACACAATCACTCCATTATTGGAAATAAATAATTCAATGAAAATTAGTAAAATAACAAAATATACAAAAAATAGTTTAAACAAAAAACTTGAGGTATTCAAAATATTTAAATCACATAAGGAAACTTAAAAAGCCAAAATATAAAAAATATCTCGCAGACTCACCTGACATTGATACAAGAGACTCATATCTTAAAAATTAGGTATACGAACAAAAGCAACATATTTGCCGACTCTGCGACACCCGACCACAAATATATATTTTTCATTTCTTTAAATTTTGTTGTCAGACTCACCGATGAGGTACCATTCTCCGTTCATGATGAAATCGGATAAGTCGCCACCTTCCTCAGAGTTGAGCACCAAATCGAGCTAGCGCAAGTTGAGAGAGAGAAAGTTTTTCATTAAAGAACAAGCAATTAATCTACTGGCATTCCCGCGCATGTATACATCTTTTTCGCATACGCGCAAAATTATTAATTTACACACTTTTAAGGACAATTTGTTTTGCGATTAAATAATTATGTACACAGAAAGTAAGAGATATAAGGAGAGATAAAGAGAGAATATGAGAATGAAAGTGACAAATAGATAGAACGAGAAAGAGAGAGAGAAAGTGAGAGAGATAGACTGAGAGATAGAGAGATATATAGCATAGTTAGAGAAAGATGGAGAAGAAAGACTTAATTATCGCTTCATGCTCATGCTTGGTTAACTACCTACACTATATTCTAAAATACTCGTAGACATTATGCATAAGGAATAGATCTAAATTTGAAATAAGCAGTTGTATCTATGCATCGATTATTAAGGCGGGTATTTATTATACATCTATTGGCTTGTGGATGCACAAATTGCGGTCTTAATATCGTTGTATTTGTGAAGGATCGAGATTCCTAAGAGTTTTGCCCCACACTTAAAAAAAATTAAATTTTTTATTAATTTTTTTAATTAAATGGAATATGTTTTTATTGATTTTTAGTTGGAATATTAACATCTAGTTTTAAATAAAATATATTTCATGAACATTAATATAAATATAAAAAGCAAAAAATTAACATTAAGCAAGAACGTTTACAGAACAGTTTGATTAGCGCAAGTCGTCGCTAAAAAACAATCTTTCTACAACCGTTTTTTCCAGAAATAAAACTTTACGTAGAAAAAAAAGACCCAACATTTTTACAAAAGTAATAAGCTCTCTTAACCGAATTAAAGACTCGGACTTCCGTATATTCCCAATCGACAAGTTCGCATCTTAGGTGCAGCCGCGCGGTGTGTATGAAGGAGCTGTAATCACCTCCGTACTGGAGTGCGTGGAGGCCTAATTGCGGCGCTGTACACTCGACGCCCGGGGAATGCCCGCGGCAAGATCAATATCCCGCACAGGTAGATATTCGATACCCGAACTCCATTTTGTTCGGTTTCCGAGTATTTTTTATTATTTTTTGTTTTATTTTTGAAGCTTTGGTTCTTTTTTTTTTGATAAAGTAGACGAGGATTAGGATTTTTTTATAACAAATACATTTTATTTAAATATGGCTTTACGAATTTAATTAAACATAATGTAAGGCGTATTGAAAATGCATTGTAACAATATCTAGTATGTTGTTTATTGTTATGCAAGTTGTTACATATCGATATTAATGCAATCGGAAAACTGAAGTGATTCATTATTGAATTATACTACGTACAAACGGATTATTAAGTTAGCTGGCTTACACACGATCAATATGCTTTGTTCTAGCAATTTCAGTATGATTCAAAGTATTTCATTGCAAATTCAGAATCCTATTTGAAATTCAAATACACTTTAAAATATTGCAATAATTATCAAAACGCTTTTAAACCTCCAAATTGGTAATTCTTTATTTTTATTTCTGTTCTCATGAATTTTTTTCATCCACTTAATTTCTTAAAATTCGACAGATTTTATAATTTATTAAATAACGATAAAACCATTAATTTTTTCCACTCTACTCGAAAAAAGTTTCATTAAAATTTACTGAACCGAGTTTTTTATTATACTTGCAGCATCAAAAAAACCCACGCGATTATAATTCAGAAATTAAAAAAGGTGTAAAATTTCTCATTGCGTTTACCGAAATTTATATGTTGTCTCGCAAATCCTAATACGTCGCTTCATAGAAAAGAAACAAAGTCAGAAAATTAAAGAAAGAGTGAGAGAGAAAAATAGAGAAAGAGAGATAAATGACAGAATAGACACCGAAAGTGTTGAAAAGTACTAGTTCGAAGTAGTCGACGTGTCCAGCGCGGCATTCTAGTAGTAAGAGTTAAGGTTAAAGAGGGATAAAAGACAAATTCTACTCTAGTGATAGTTACTACACTGGCAAAAGGGGCTACATGTATGCATGCTCTGAAGCGAGCTAATTCGCTCGATAATTTTGACCACAAGCTATAGTGCTTTTCGTAGCGATTCTTCCAAGATCTCATGCATCGCTAGAGAATACGAAGAACGTGGTCGACATACAATCTTTGACACAAGTCACGTACATTTCATCTGTACAGAAAGCACACTCAGTGGTTCTATTTTGTATGTACATGCGAGATGTCACTTGATACGACAGGGTTTTCTTCTCTAGTTTCTTCGAAATTTTTTAACATATTTCATGTGTTTCTACCGTTTTATATCGTTAGATCTCTGCTTTTTTGATTAATTATCTTAAATTTTCTACCATGTTTTTCGTTGATATTTGCTGTTTTGACTTTTTTTTTGTTTAACTCAACCAGTATATAATGTAAAGAAAATACAGCATCAATGAGTATTTAGTCGATGGTTTGCGAAATTTCATGAACATCAGACCCATGAGAGAAGAAGGAAAAATAAAAACGCATTAAATCGTTTTTAATAAAATTATAGTTCATAAAATTTGTAAATATTCTAAAAGAATATTAAATTATTAAACAGATTGAATAATTTAAGTTCAACATGTGTATAGTTTATAATTATTTTAAATTCATTTAGGAAATTTTATAAATAGCACAGGATAAGAAAGTAGAGAATATTTAAATGTGTTTTATTAAATTAATCGAAAAAAATTGAAATTTCATGGAATCAATCATACAATCTTTCATTAGAAAAATACTAAATTTTCAAAACAATTTCTGAATCTTGATATGTCTCAATGAAAGTGGACATTTAATCCATGCCGTCCCGTAAAGTTATCAAATTCGTTATTACACGTCTCTCCTTCTCTTCCGAGCCTCATGCGCACTTTTTATATGAGCGCTTATGCGCATGCAAATATCAACATACAGCTGCGACACACAACGAATATATTGTGGAGTTGAGATCGCGTTTCACGCTATCTCTCATCCTTTCGTACAGCTATATGCGCAAAAGCGAGTTCGCGTTTTCACATTTTTTTTTATTTATTTTCGCGTCCGCGCACTGGTTGGTGTCAAAAATAAGGCGTGTGTTCGTGTGTCATATGTATATATTTCCTATTGAGGATGTACGGAAGAGGGCCGTTTGTCTGCCAGCGAGCCGTTGTGCTACACATGTATGAAATATATTGAGTTTTACAGCGAAACATCTTTTAGTTGTGAAACAAAAGAGAAAAAAAAAGAAAAACAAAAATACAAATGTAAATCATATATAACTGGTTGAAAAACATATATATAGATTGTATATTATGTCCACGACAAAAGTAAATATAACAAAAAAACTAACACAGGTCAAACACAAAAAACACCGAGCTTTAACAAGAAACGACAAAAAAACTTGATATCCAACATATATTAAAATAATGCCCGGAGACGGCGAGATTGCGCGTCCACATTTATTAGAACCTCGACGTCGTTGTGTGCTGTAAATTAATGTTTGCGGACGTAAAGCTGTAACGAGATACCCTATCGTGAACAGTTGTCGATTGATTTTATCTTTATGTGCACGGTAGTTTAGGGTGGGGAGACAAAAGGAAGACACTAAATGCCATGCAGCGGGATTCAGGTGAAAAGCCAACGTCTTTACTCTTAGAGATACTCATTAATATAATTCATGTATTATATAAAGGTCAAATAACTTAGAGGATGGTAGATCGTGGGCACTAGTTTAACATAAAAAAGTGTGAGAGGAGGTAATATAAGGTATCATCGATAATAAAGTATCTTTTACACGGTAAAATACTGAATGTTCACATAAGAAGGTCAGTGGATGATAACACACACAGTTGAGGTGACTAAGAGGTATGACATCGAGGATCATAAAAAATGCGGACGGTTGATCTTGCCTATATCTATATTATAAGTATAAACGATATGTTTTATCGAGCTTGGTAAAACAGGACTCATATCTATACATGATTAATATGTAAATCGACACAGACATATATATAATTAATATTCATATATAATAAACGTTAAAAATAGGTCTATATATTTATTCATCGAACGTGGTCTTACATGAATGCCCAGGCTCAGACGCACTGCTTGCGAGATATATACTTGCGAGTGAGTGAGAGAATGGAAAAGACTCGCATTGCTCACAAGCTCATATTACCATGGATATATAAAAATAATCTTCTTGAGTAGGGGATTATTGCATAGTCAGTATAAGCTTCACGGTGCGTTGAGGGGCATGCAAGTAAGAGCGCATCCGACTATACGAGTAATTTAAACGGAGCACCTGCCTTGCGTACACTCGCGCGACTAATGCCGCGTCAACTAATAGCAAGCTCACTAACTTTTTCTAGTTACTAATTTCGGATTACTAAAATATTTGCGTCTTAAAGTAACGCGATCGAGTGTGTGTATGCGCTCGTGGGAGAGGATAAGTACGTTCTTTTGATGATTTTACCCTGACAAGTGGTCTTTAACTCTTTACTCGTCAATAATTAGACGATTGTTTTATATAATGTTAATATTACAAATCTATTATTTACAATGAATTCATCGCAAGTGTCTGTTGAGCGATGCTAGACTACTGTTTCAACAAATGTACGGGTGATCAAATTTGATGCTATGAAGTCTGTTCAAAATTATATGATACTAAAAAAAATTATGTTGCTCGTGATTATTTACGAATTTGTGAATAGACTAAATCTAAATTTCAGACTTTCAACTAATGTTGTTTTCAGAAGAATATTATCCAAAAGCGCAGATGATGAATATGATAGTGAACGAGTGTGTGCGTGCAAGCGTCCATGCTCCGTAAGCGTTTATATATGTATAAATGAGCAGCAATTGAGGCGAAGAATCCCGGAGCGAATTCGAGCTCGGCTCATCGAGCTAATGGGACTTGGTAAGACGGTTATTTATCATGCGACTATAGCTAGAGACGAAGACGGCTCAACTCCCTCCTTTTTCCCTGGGCCAGCGTTTTCCGATATTGAATACGATAGGGGCGCACAGCTGGTGCCCTCCTCTCCCTCAAAGAAGAAGGATTGCAGCGATTACCAGGGCTCGGAGATATTGTCCGAGGCTATGTTGGTGGCCTAGACCACCTCTGGCTTCGGCATTCTCGAAGATAGAGAGGAAGAAAGATGGACGTCCGAGCGAAATAGAAGATGGCTCTGAATATATTTTCGAGGCTCTAGGAACCAGAAGGAAAGAAGGAGAAAGAAAGAGAATCAAATGGATCGAGATGGAAGACGGGACAAGTCGAAAATCCAAGATGAGCGGGAGGGAAGCCGAAGGTAAGTGGAATTGCGCAGCTGGAGGATTGGTTAAGCAAAAAGAAGAAAATGTACGAGAGGCGGAAGAAGGAAAGAAAAAGTCGCAGAGCTGGATATGTAAGTTCAGACTGGAGGTAAAATCGAGCAGAGAGACACGGCAACGCTGAAGGAATAAAGGCTTTCCCCTTTTGCTCGATATGTTGCAGACACGCAACAGGTGAACTGGTATAGGTACTTCGAACTTTTAGTGTTTTTAGCAATCGTAGGGTCGTCTTTTTTAAAAAGCGCTACAGCGCAACGGATGGAGGAAAAGAGGAAGTGTTAACGAATTTTGTCACTTAACAGAATTGTTAATGCAAAAGCTACTAGATTTTACTTTTATAAAAGTTGGACTAATCTTAAAAAGGATTGTTATACAATTGCTCAGAACTGATGAAACAAATTTAATATTTAACGCAAATGATAAAATTTCTATTATTCAAGAAAATACTCCAATTGAATAAAATATCATTGTAAAGAATGTAACCAACAAAGCAAATAGAAGAATGATCCAATTCAAAACATCAGCTTAAAAAGCATCAGTGGTTTTAATAACAAGCGTAATATTGGAGTAATACTTTTTCTATCAATAATTTTATATTTCTACCGGAATTCACCTGAGCTCTCAGGTCCTGTTACCTCGAGCGAAGAATGAGCTCGTTCACCTGGTTGTCTCCCTTTATCTCTATATCTTGCAGTTTTATTCGGGTTTCTCTCTTTTCTCATCCGGTAATGCCAAGATCGCATTACCTGTCCTTTACAATGAGATCGCGCAGGTTTTCCTTTTGAACTTCTTATCGCGGGGAACGATGAATCGCTTCTTGTTCCATTACATTTCGCATCATAATAAAACACAACACGAATTGTTTAATAAGAAGATTATATTCAGCATCCAGTTCGAACAACAGAAGATGAAAACACATCTGAAGGTACAGCAATGGAAAAACCATGGAATAAATTCGTCAATCACTATAATCGTGCATTATCGATACTCACTATTCGCGGGCCAACCGTCGGTCAATCAGACGAGCTGGCTCTACTATTGGCGTGCAGGAAACCACTTGTCAACGTGTAAATCGTCCCGAACGTCTGCCTCTCCCCCGAGCGCGCGTCAACTACTCACTACTGAAGCCGCGCGCGCGTAGGTGCCACAGAGGTCCAACAATACCTAGAGCGACTTTCGAGTATGTCACGATGAGAGAGGAGCTCGGCGCAACGTGCAGGCGCCTCGTCTCCTCTTTCCTTCAATTTTTCAGCATCATCAATAAGCTCCTTCGCGGAGTGTAGGCGAGGCAAGTGCGAGAGCTTAGCCTAACTAAGCTTAGCTCAGCGAGTACTCATTCTCTTTGATCTCCGCCTCCGCCCATCGGCTGCCACTTGGCTTTTCATCTTCTGCGCCCACTCGATGGCAGCCAGCTTTCCGCCCGGTCACCGTGAGCCATTTGCGCCAATACGCGCCTGCGCGTTCGAAGGAACGAGCTTTTCCACGCGAATTAACTGACTACGCGCCCCCCGCTAATTGGACTCGAGCGCGCTCAGCTGTATGCAGAAAATGAGAACTAACCGCTCGCTATCCGGCTGTACTTGCAGCCCGGAACGCCGGTTACTCGCGCACGAGTGATTTATCTTTTAACGAGCAGTTGTTAAGATATCTTTAGAGATCTTTGCGAGCAATCCCGGTATTTGCTCGCAGCTGGATCTGAATTGCGCGCGTTAGACGTTATTACTTATAATGGAAGTGAATATGAAATAAAACAGCTAATTTTACTTTATTTTATTGGACGACTTTTCTATTTATTTAATAAAAACGAATTTCTTCGGTTGGAAGGTTCAACGAAACGGAATTTCGAGCCAATTCAGAAGAATAGACATCAGTCCGCAAAGCAATGCGCCCAGACAGCGGGCTAAACAAAAAAATCAAAAAACAATCCGACGCCCAAAACACTCGTTTCTCGAAGCGTCAGCGCGCAGGCACAGCTCAATATCTCGCGCGCATGTGTATCGAGCAATACGATGACACACACATTCGGAATCCCATCGAGCCGGCCTTTTCGCGCCATCGACTGCTGAGCCACCGTCTCATGGTGACGATGAAGCTCAGCCTCCGACAGCCAAACGAAGAAGGCCAACGACTCAACATGGGACTCCCCATCCTCAGCAAAATTTCGAAATTTCGGTCGGTTATCGCGGAGCGGATCGAGCCAGCGAGTCTACCAGCTCTGTCGTGCGATAAGATGAGGATAGACAGATAGAAGGTGATCCAAGACTAAGGATGGTTCGAGCGAGTAAAAAAAATTAAAAATAAAGGATGGTTATGGGCGATGGGTGATGGAATGGCGAAAGCAGGGTAACGTTAGAAAGCAGCACTGTGTAGAGCTGGCGGACTCGGCCCCTCGACGAAGGGTACGGAGAATGGGGACTCGCCTATGGCTGGCATGGAAGCGACGCTCAGCTATCGACTCCGCGGGATTGTACGTGTGAGACAGTAAATATTGGGAGATGTTCGTTGCGTTGGTCGGCTTAGTCGGTATTGTGGCGCGAATTGGATCAGCGGTGATCTTAGATTCGAGTCTGTCAACTGTGGTCAAATATTTTCGAAAGTCTTAAGCTATGTATAAGAATCGTATATTACGAGTGAAATGCTCTCAGTGGCTTTGTGATATGCAGTAGTAAGAGTATGAGCAAATTAGAGAGAAGCATCGGTTCTAAAGTATTAGATTTATAAAGTATTAACAGCCGCCAGGCTTACACTGTCGAGCAAAAAAATGTTGTAATAGATTTTCACAGAACGTTGAAGATGCAGACTAGTTCTGAGGAATTAACCTATTTAAACCGACTTAAATAATAGTCTGTAAAATATTATAGTTTTTAAAAACAAGTGTCTTTTTAATACATCTTCTTGATTTACTATGTAAAAAGTTTATACCTGGCATAAATACTTATATCTATTAAGAAAATCCATACTTATCTTTGTTCTATAGCAAAAATCTACAAAAACCTTTTTGCTTTAGCATTAACTCGCCAAGTTGCTTGATGCACAATCGATTTACCTTATTTTTAGATCTTGCAAAAAATGAAGTATAAAATATTATTAAAAATCATGCAAATCCAGTGTTTTATCAATATAACATATGTGTGTTTAATTATTCATAATTTTAATAATTATAATTCAATATTTAACATATTGGCTATAGAGTTGTGCGCTGCAATATTGATATAACGTTGGATGAATATTTATTTAAAAATGTATATTATTCGATGTAATTCGATATTTGATATATGCATACCTTATTGCTGAAAGATTATTGAATAGAAAAAGCAATAGAGTAATAATTAATAAAAGTTCAAAATTGCATTATTATCAAAGGTAATTTTCTCTCATGTATAAAGCAATATTGGCCAAGAATTGCCACAGTGAAAGAGACATTAGTTGCAGCAATATCGACGTGACATTAGACAGTAAGCGCTTGTATATATTTAAAATCCCCAATCCAAATAAACAAAGCGAAACTTGGCAGTGCAAGACAAAGTTCTTCTATTCCATAAATTTTTTTAATTCTTTGCATTATCGTATTGATCTTTTCCCCATAAATGTATAAAATAGAAAAGAATGTAGCTTATCAAACCATACAGCTTTTAGCTCAAAAAGGCAAATATGGACGCGCTCGCGTCGCTAACGCATATAGGATACATCGGGCGGGACGCTGAGGATGCACTCGCTCACGTTTTTTAGCGAACATTTTCTCGACGTCGAGTGAATATAAGGAATAGCCGAGCGATAAAAGAACTGCGCAACGAAAAGCCGTCTTTCTCTCCCGGGAGTAACAAGAAATACGCGCTGTTCCTTTCCCGGGGCGAATTAATAATTTTTCAACGAGATTCTGGTGCGCGTCATAGCCGCTTGTAAGTGAAAGAGAGTGCGCCGGACAACTGCAGCTTATAAATATGAATGTATAGCGTAAATTAATTCATTAGAAATAGCAATTTCGTTTTTACGATGTCGAGTTTTATGATAATAATGCACGAATTCGTATTATTGATTACTTCGGTAAATAATTAATGGACAGTTAAATAAAAAAGTTAAATTAATTAATTTTAGCTTGATACAAATTAGAAAGTTCATTTTGAATGAATCAAATTGCTAATATAGTCCGCAAAGTTGTTACTAATTCCCGCAATTACATTTATAATTATAATTTTCAATACACCGAACTTGAAACATTCGAAATCTCCGTTTATTCCTCAACACGCTTAGTACTAGGCGCTTTGCGTACGCTAAAGAGA
>JAPYZB010001753.1:0-16199 GCA_030522745.1 Eupelmus kiefferi | reverse complement strand
TCAACTCGTTCCTTCTGATCTCGAGCTTAGATAAACTTAGTTTTAATAAACATTAAAACCACAATTTCTCGAAATCACGAAATTATGACTTACTTGATTATTACGGGAAACCATAGAATTACATCAAAATGACCGAATGTCATAATCCACAAGGTGGAGTATATTAATATATGCGATGAAACAGTATAGAATGTATACTAGTATTCGTGGCATTTAAAAAGTCCTAGTTTTCGTGAGAGTTTACTAAAAGTCTTAATCTTAGCCTTGAAAAATGGAATGTACTAATCTTCATTAGGGACCAACTTTAAGCAGCGCGACAATACTCTCAATTCAAATCCTCCAGGCAACCCCTCTCCGCCATCCAGCGTCAGCCCAACGACAATCGCAACAATTAATCCGAGAACAATCCGACTAAAAGCGCCTCCCCGCAAGTCTCAATCCAGAATCTGCCGGCGCCGCGACGGAGTCCCCGGGCCCCATTAGCGTCTTTGCACGTGCCGAGGCGTCAAGTGGCTCGTGGCCGATCGGGAAGTTATCTACTTACCCTGAGCCTTTCCACCACCCCCTCGCCACCCTTACGGAAGTGCACAGTTTGTCCGCGCGGGCTGCGGGGAATGTCGGCTGCTTGGAATGCCCCCGCGCCCCGCGGCATGCAACTGAATTAAACTAAATTCGCGCTCGAGCTGCCGAGTAAAGCAATTAGAGCCGATTTAACGGGCGGCGGGCCGCATTGCCCTGATTTATTAACAACACGCAGTCGGCGCGCGCGCGCGACCGAGCTTTGTCTTGCTCCCTCTCGTTCTCCCTCTCTCCACGCCAGGCATAGCCGTACAATTACCGGGTGTCGGGGCGCATACTGGAGCGACGTATCCGCGAACAATTGGAGCGGAGTTCGGGCGACGAGGGTCGCACAGCGTGTTCGTTATTATTAGCCGCTGTGTGGCGTACGAGGCGCTCGAGCATTATCTGAAAGAGTTGAGGCTAATTAAAATTATCGGGTTGACGAGGGGCGGGGGGGGGGCGTTGTTTTTACATTGGCATTCGTTTAAATCGTTGCTTAATTGGAGTAGAGGCGAGGGTTGGTAGTGTTTGTTGTTGTTGGGTGATGGTGGATCTGTTTTGGAAAATCTTAATTTGCAGGGATGTTTTTGTTAGTGTATTGTTTGGTTTGCGTTCGTTTGTATTGAATATTGTATCTTATTCGTATATATTGATGCTTGGAGCTAAGGATTCGCTAGAGTGAATAAATAACAATTTAATTTTCAAAAGTTTTTGTCGATACCAGTAATATTACAATTGCTAGCCGTTATTTATTGGCTCGATATTATGGTTTTGAGTTTATCACAATCTTTACTGCGGCAGCTGTTTTCGAAAAAAAATAATTTTAAAAGTACTGCGATAATAAAATTTAATAAACAAAGGCTTCTTTTATTCAAACGTGTAACTTTACCACAATATAAACAAGCACATTACACAGAGAAGAGCAAAAAATAATTTTCGAACGAATAGTATAAACGTTTCTCGCTCTTGCTTTTAAAATAGCTCCGTTCTCAAAGTAGGAAAAATCGCTGGCCTATATACATATATACTGCAAGACGACGAGCGGCGACTCTCACATTTCTTGTTTTCTCTTACATCTACGAAAAAAAGTACGAGCGGCAAAAGCTAGCTTCTAACCCCTTCTGTTCCCTCTCTACCCGTTTGGCCCACTTAATGGCTCCGTACTGGAACAACTGAAAGCTCCCTCTCCCTCTTTCTCTCTCTCCCTCTCCCCCCCTCTCTCTCTCTCTCTCTCTCTCTCTCTCTCTCTCTCTCTCTCTCTCTCTCTCTCTCTCTCTCTCTCTCTCTCTCTCTCACTCACTCTCTCGGTGAAACTTTCGGGTGCCACGCACAGTTTCGCACCGAGTGCTTAGTTATTTAGCCGGACTGGACGAACTCGCTAGTATTTATCGCCGATGCACTGGTGCGAGGAAACGCCGAAAGGTAAAGTCTGAGATCGATTTCGTACGGAGGCTTTTTGTCATTTATAAATGTGAGAATTTTCTGTTACTAACGCAATTCTAACTTTTTTTAGAATGAGAATTGAGAGAATTTAAATTTATTAATTGTTTAATGTCTCGAGAACGTTAGCCATTTATCATATGTACGGAATGTCTGACTATGCGTCACTCACACTACTGAATATTTTACTTATATTTGTATACATTTTCACATAGTTACTTAAAAGATCGCAATAAGATTTAATTTTCATGATTAAATATACATTTTAATATATAAGAATGTTATTTATAAAAATCAATTTAGAAAATATATTCTTTAAAACAAGTTTAGTACGTAAAAATAAAAAACTTTTGAAAAAGAAATATTATTCTGTTTTAAATAAAAAATAAGATTTTTGTAATCGCATAATGAATTTTCTTTCTATCGTTTAAAAAAGATAAAAGCATTGAGGCATTCAATAGTTTTATAACAGAAAGCACTCTGTAGACCAAAAATCTGCTTACGTAAAGGCTTTAAATGAAAAATATTAAATAATCTCAAAGGACAATATTCAAATTTTTGGATAAATTGAATAAATTAAAACTATTTATTAATATTATTTACTATTATTTATTATTATTAATTAATCTTAATTAGATAGTACCTTATACTATCTTTTCTAATTAATAATCATCCAGCTACATCAATTATTAATTTTGTAAGCAATATTTGCATGAATAATCTATTCTATTTAATAATTTTAATCGCATTTTTACATAAACATTTAATAACTATGAAATATGAATGTAATAATCATATTTTTTCAAATATCTCATTTATATAAACTTTAATTATAAGACAACGTAATTCGTTGATAGTTGCTAACACTATAAGCACATAAAATAATGTATAAATATCGGTTAACTCACTTTGTTGAACAAGCATGAGTATTGCAAGGTAAAAGCATTTTATCGGGCTTCAGCTCCACATCACATTTGGAGTTGTCTACAATATTTTCTTCGGCTCCAGTTGTTTTACAAACAGATGTTGCAATTTTAAAACCTGTATAATTAAAAATTTTCAAATCATATTTTTACAAAATATCATTAATTTAAGAATAAAATTTAAAAAAAAAGGATTATTTAATTGTGGCCAAAAAATAAAAAAAAAAAAAAAAATTTCGAAAAAAGTATTCAGTCATTCTTTTAGATTATAACAAGTCTAAAACGTACCTCCTCCGCAAGATTCAGAACAAGCTGACGTTGATTCCAGAGTCCAAGCATATTTACCGTTACAAGTTGAACCATCGCCTCCGCAAATACCGCAGGCGTCTCTGTTTTTGTTACTGCCGACTTTTAGGTCGCAACCAACTCTCTGTGAACATTAAAATATTCGGGTCAATTCTGTTTTATAAATAACATAAATAAATATTGTTTTATATTAACATTATAAATAAATATTTTCAATTTAACATCTTTGGTACGTAAAGATGTAAACCTTAGGTTAATTTATTAAAGTCTTGAAGAGGGAAGTTATAAGCCTTTCGAAACATCGACAAAAATAAATTGACTAACTAGCAACAATCTTGGTTCGTTAAGATCGATACCTCCACATCATTCTTTAAAAAAAAAAACATCTAACTACGAACGACAACTCAATCCTAATTAATATTTATTTAAAATTTATTTATAAAGCGTTGCTCGAATACGCAATTTTAGATATTGATGTTTGGTATAAATAAACCCATTAGTCAACATTATTTATTACATATATTTATAAATAGAAGTCGAATTTTGTATTGTTTCATATTCCATTTCTATATTAATCCATATACAACATATTCCGTTTATAAAATAGATATAAATAAAAACGATTCGTTTATATTTATAATTTTAAACAATGAATTTCTTTTCTTATTTATCAAAATAATCTACTCCTTTGTTTCAATTAAAAATATATGTAATTAGCAAATAAATAATCTAATTAAATTCACTTATACATCTGAATTATATACAATTTTCATAAATTTTAAAATTATTATCAACGTAAATTAATATCTTAAATCTCCATTTACGAGAAACCAAATTAGTATATTACGATACATGTGTCATTATTGCACAACCTGAAATTAGTGCTCGAGCGAAGCGAGTTACGTCGTGCAATGAGCCGCTTATAAGGAACGAGTATCGTATACTATTTTATAACGCAAGTGCCATAAATCCGCCATCATTAGCATTCGTTAATTTTTGACTACTTACAAATTTTTGTTTTCTCATTAAAACATATACATTTTTATGCCACTTTAACTTCAAAATCATAACTTTTAGATGATCGGCTCTCTTGGCATAAAATACGGTTCGCTTCGCTCGGGCGAAAAACGTCTCACGAGGCAAAAATCACCTTACGCACCAGTATCGAACCGTATTTTATGCCACGAGAGCCGAAAAATCATCTAAAAGTAATGATTTTGAGGTTAAAGTTGCATAAAATTTATTTGCAATTTCTAATAAATAGATATTGCATAAACCAGAACGCTAACTAGAAGTCAGTCAACAACAAAATGCAAACCGACTAACGAAAAAAAGATATACCGAAAATAAGGAGAAGCCCGTTATAGCAAAACTAGGTCCCGCAATCGCGGGCCAATTCACAAATCACGGTGTCAAGCTCGAAAATTATTACTAACCGCGATATCCTCTCAAGTAGGAGCAAAAAAGTTCGGCCGGCTCGCGCATATCATTCGCGGCACGCTAAGAATTTCGAATTAACGTCCATCCTTGCGCGTGCTCCTCCTCGAACTGATTTGTCATTCAGAGCTGCATGCGCGGGCCTGGCTCACGGGAGCAAGTACATTATTCATCCCTTATCCGCTTGAGAGGGCACCCAGGAATAGCGCTTCTGTGCGTGGATAAGTATATGTATATACCTTTAGAAGCGCGTCTAAGGCGGAAGCAACAGCGGAAAGTAAAAGGAAGATATGATCTAGCCGGATTAAGCCCGATGGTTATGTACACGAAAGGAAGATTTGACTGCCTATTACGGGGAGAGGGATGGGGAAGAGGAGGCACTTATTAGAGTAGGACAGCTAGAAATCATCTCAAGTGATGTGCAATTGCTCGATTTAATTTTACCTTTCGGTTCGACGCAATAAATTAGCTTTGTCTTAGCAAGTCGAGGTCGAGGAGAGGAAAGCGCGGAATGCATTTCGAGAATTGGGGGTAGGAATGACGATTTGCAGTTGAAATTTTAGTATAACCGGATTTACGTGAAATATTTGAGGAATTTAAAATTGAGTTTTGAATGGAAATTTTATTATACCTGATTTAGATTTCGTTTACTATAATTGGGTGTTAGACGGAAATCGGATCGGATTGTGTTATTAAATTAGTAAAATTAATGAAATTGCTGTTTTCTAATGGTTCGGGCATTAGTTTTTTTCGCCGTGACGAATATTAATTCAATTTTGGTTTAATTTTTATTTTCTACCACATTAATTACGTTTTACTGTGAATAGACAATTTTAATGTAGAGTCAATTATACTTTTTAAAATTATGGAAATTAACGAAGTTGTATTTACCTGATTATTCCGATCACGTACCGTGTTCACTAATCTTTATTTATTTAAAAAATAATGAAAAGATCGAACTTTTAAAATTTTTCAATTAAGTGATTAAACCAATATGCAAATATTTCAGTACATATATGAATTTTATTAATTATTAATTTTCAAAAATTCCTTATTAAATTTTACATTAATAAATAGTATATTAGCAATTTTATAATTTGATAAATTCAATTATTTAATCTATTGATATACAATTAAAATAATTATCAAATAATACAATTTTATAAAAAATTTCTACATTGCAAATTTCTACATCGATATTTGTCCGTCAATACCAATTCATCGTAGTGCTAAAAATAGTGATATCTCAGGCGAGTGCTAGAAGTGATAGCTCGGCTAAATATATATCATTTATAAAACAAATATAATTCAAAACTGATTTTTCAAATCTGTAAATTCCAATGCTCAACTTTAATTTTAAGAATTTCAAGTCAATGAAAAATTGATACACTTGATTTGTAAGATCTTCAAGCATTCAAACAAACTATTCTTATAGCGCTCAGCTGGCATACAACAATTCTCAGCTTTGGCACGATTAAAATCCCTCTTCCTCTCAGCCAGTGATTTATTACATCCTTTATATCAAAGAATCTCCGAAAGACAACCTATCCTTTCATTAATCACCAACAAACCAGTCCCAAAGCGCCGCGCACTCTTAATCCCCGAACTGCTAGGAAGTAGGCGCTCGAACGTCGCCCAGGCACGCATTATGCAACGCACAAAGTGGATTTGCTCGAAGACCGGCGGCAGCAGCCTCGTTAACCGTTCTCCCAGCGACTCGTTACGTCGGATTGTTTATGTTGTACCCGCGCAATGCGCTAGAAGTTCAACTTGCCAGACTTTCCTGCAACGCTCGCTCGGCTGCAATCGCGCGCGGCAAATTGATTAAGCGCTAATTGCGTAGGCACACGCTCGCCTGCATATTTTACGTAAGCATGGCTTCTTATCGTGAATAACTGAAACGATGGCCGTGTGCTTGTTTAGAAGTGATTGACGCAGTCCTGAGTTAGGAGCTCGCGTAATTCGGCATAAGGATGTGTATCAGAAACGCGATTATGCGACTGGCACGGAAACAGAGCGCGCGCAGCGGTTATCTGGGAGTGCGCGATAATTAATTCATACACCGGAGCCTGGCTTGCGCTTGCAACTGGCACCTGTCGACGATTATTGTAATGCTGATTTACTTCGGCGCCAGCGATGTTCTTGTGTTCTCGCTTATCATTACGGGCTTTCATTGTGACTGCGTTTGGATATTGTAATGCTTATTAATTATTTTGTATTGTTTGGTTTTTTGAACTTTAATAAAAGTAAAACGTGATGGTCTTGAATGATTATGCAGGGCTATAACAATGGTTGTATAAGCTTTTATATATTTCTTTGAAATTTTTTAATTCTTGAAACAATATCCTCTTAGTTTCGGCTTCTATCTAAAAATTTGACAAGTTTATTTACTATAAAATTAAAAAAAAAGTTACGAAAAATATATCTATTTTTGTTTGAACTTAATTGATACCATAATAAATTATATCTATCTATCTATCTATTTCCGAAAAATCAATATTAATCTCATCCACCTGAAATATTCCCTTTCCAATTCCAAACCCTCCCACCCTGTCCTCAAAAAACCATGACGTGCAACGATAAATCTCCACTCACCATGCACTCGCCGTTGATGCAGACGTCCTGACTGTCCGGATAACACCTGGTGCCATCCTGGACTTTGTCCGCCAGCTGGACGACGATCGATTCGTCGGACTCGTATTCCTCGCCGCTCGCGGCCTGCCGTTCCTTTGGCTTGCGCGTCGGCGAAGACTCGGCCGCGACGACGTTGTTGTTGCCATTGCCGTTCTCGCTGCTCGGCTCGCCGCGACAGATAAGGGCACAAGGCCGCGAAGGATCGTAGTAGGGATACCACTTGAGCAGCTGCTCGCTGTAGGGCACGTTGTCGAAGCTGGAGCACTGCTCGGCCCGAAAATCAAACGGCTTGTCGCAGGGCTGAAACAGAAAGTAGTTTTGTTGCGGTTATATGGATGATGGATAGACGGTTTTTAAGGTGTGCTGGGGTGTTGAGATTGGTTGGATGAAAATACATGGTTGGACAGTGCCTGGGATATGGTTTTAATAGGTACCACCTTTTTTTCTGTTACTAGTGATGCTATTTTTCAGATTATATGGTTTTACTGATGATTCAGGTTTATCTGAATTCTCGTATTTACGATGGTACAGAATTATCCTATTATCGTATCTTATATAATTTATTATGTATACATTCAAATACAATGTCAAATTTGTAAAAAATTGAAAAAACTTCAATTAAATAATTTAATTCTCTAAAAAATTAGAAAAACAATTTTAGTACCTTACAAAACGCAGTTCTTATTCAAAGCACAAATAATCTGATTTAGAAAAATCTTAAATAATTTAAAAACAATAAAAGTAAACTAAATAAAACAAGCTATTTTAAATTAAGCCTTTGAAATAAATATAATATTTGCTGCATTTTCGTTACTCAACTTTAAACTAACATAACTATATTTTTAGAATTTGAGTTTTCAAAGAATCTAGTTTACTTTAGTCTCTTGATTCAAAAAATGTAAATCTGGAAAATATGGAGAATCTCGTTTTTGGAGAGATCAACATTAGTTTATCATTTTCGTCCATTTCAGTTTAGAAATGGAGTATAACATCATATCTATTGATAAACTCAATTAGAACTTGAATTAAAAATTACTCCATTAATTAAAAGAAATACAAAAAAATTACAAAATTACATTAGCTTCATAAAAATATGAGGAAAAGATTTTTTTAAACTAAATTATTCATATATTATAAGTAGAAGAAGCAACTGTTAGATAATACTAAAATATTTTTAGCTTAAATTTTTTTTTTAGAAGGTAAAACCATACTAATGCTACTTCTTTCTTCTTTTATAATTTGAAAGATAAAAAATGCAGCCTAGACTAAGCTGGATTCTCGAACAAACTCAGCCATCATCACCTTAAAAAATATTTTTCTTATTTACTCCTATAAGGTCCAGGGATAATAAAAACGAATCCCCCCTTAATTGCTTAAAAAAATCGACAATCGTTTTTACCAATCACCCCCTACTCCCATGCATATTCATATTTCCCACAACTATTGTTTATTCATATTTTCGTAAAAACGTTCTATAGCCAGTCGCCGCCGCGAAAATCGAGCGACAGCAGCAACAGCACACCGAACCCTGGCTCTCCAATGTACACGCAAAATTTAAGCATTCGGCCCCGCGGCGAACAAACAGCTCTTCTACATATGTGCGTTATCCCGACGCTCTCTATATACGTGTGTGGACCTTTGCAGTTACACGCGCACCAGCGTCGATTTATTTATTCATTCGACTACCAGCGAAAATTATTCAAAGGACATTTGACAATCGTCGCTGAGGACACAATGAGTCCTTCGCGTTATCTCGGCTTTCTCTCATTGGCCTTTGACTCGTCTATTAATGGATCTTTCTCATTAAGCCGATATATTTTTATGGTTCAGCTATCTCGCTTTTGAAATTCAGCTCAGGCTCCTTCCTCTGTTTTGCGCTGTTTGCGCTTCTATACGGGCGACAGCGGCTTTGGGTATATATTGGCTATTTGAATTTGTCATAGCGAAATACCGATACGTGAATGCTCGAAGCTAGAGCGTGAATGGTGAATTGTACTTGTTAGAGCTGTCGGAGCTTTCAGCAAATTAATGCGCTTTAATTAGCTTAGTGAATTAATTCATTATCGAGGATTCCTTAGATATTCATAGATTTATATTGATCTCAATAGAGGCGATGTTTCTATTGATAGATTCGTTATTTGCTCTTATTTTTATCGTATATTAAATCGACTTTGATGATTTAAAGTTAGCGTTTTCACAAAATAAGTTTTTGATTATCTAATAGATGATTTCATCATTGCCTTGCTATATAGGGATTATCCACTTTTGTTATGACAGAGTTTTGGGCAGAACTCGGCGCAGCAAAACGCTTACTTACATTCTTGTAACTTTGGACAGTAAACAGTCAAACAGCTGCAAACAGTAAACTGTTTAGCAAGTTTGTCTTCGCGGTACCTCAACAAGTTTAAACGCGCTATCACCTCAGTACACGTGCGTCGTTACACGTATATGGCCCTCTTCATGAAAATGCATGAATAAATTTCTGATTAAATCACAAGTTTTAAACTGAAACATTATAAACTGTTTGATTGCGACAGACGTAAAGCAGAGATGTTCCATTTCTAGAAAAAGAAAAAGATATTCCATTTCTACAAACATTCGTTCATAAAACTTTATATAAACGTTTATTTTTACACAAAAGGCATTCAGAAGTTTTTTCGATCGCTCGATACTTTCCAGAAAAAGCCGACCACTAAAAAATTTCAACACCACCTCTACTCTAGCGCTTCTATTTTCCAAATTTATCGAGCCATTACCGGTCGCCTCCTCTTTTCCCAAATACGTGTATAGACCAGCGTTCAATTCTTTTTTTTTCATCCCCAGATCAATGTTCGCAGAGTTTAGCCGGGTTATTTTCGAAAAATGCACATCGTAATTCTAAAGGCATTTGGGCTTTATCAAGAATGCAGCCGGCCACACTTATACAGGTGGGACCAGAGGAGCATCGCAGGGGAGGAAGCATGAATGTATGCGGAGGTCAGTTTGCGGCGAAGGTCGTTTTATCGCTGCATAAATATATATGTAAGTGTGTGCGTGTGTGGGTGGGTGTATGTAAGAGAAGTGGTGGGGGTTTGCAGACGGGAGTGAAAGGAGAGGGCTGAAAATAGCCGAAGCAGCTTATGAATAGTCGAAGCGTGTAGAAGCGCGCTTGCCCCTCTCTTTCACTATCTTTCTCCTTCTCGCTCTCTATGTACATGTTATGTATATATACGAGGTCCAATAGTGTCGGAACACGGTCCAGTTTAGCCCCAGAAGCATTCAAAAGCTCTCCCCTTCCTCTCTTTTTCTCTCGTACCTTTATCCGTTCTCTATAATGATCCTATGGCAATTTAATTAAATTTAATGCTTATTTTTTATTAGAAATAAAGTAATTTTATTCGACTTTTTTTATTACGAGTCTACAAGAAACTCAGACCTACAAAAAAAGTTGTCTGTACTTTCGAATAAGGTTATTTTCTTACATATTTTTCAACGCTGAATCATAATCTGCGATTAAAAAGCAAATAGCCGCTAAATTTTTTGCGATATGCGCAAAAATGTATAAAATTACAAAAACCATTTTTACAGTTTCTTAGTGATTTTTTTTAAATAAAAAAAATGAAAAATGTCATAATTAAGTTAATTAATTTAATTAATATTAGAATTGAATTCCGCTGATCAAAATACATCGAAAACCATGGATTTAGTATTATCTTTACGATATTTCGACCCTCAATGTGGCTTTGAAATATCGAACGAACTATAAGAAGTGTGGCTGCAAAAACTGTAAAAGACTGTATATATATATATATTTAATTAGAAATTTAAACGGATACATACTACATTTTTTTTATAGAAATACACGTTTATGTTCTTAGTAGGTGAATATATATTGATGTATCAAGAAGAATGACTTAAGCTTAAGATAACTTTTCAAGGTCATTTCAAAGTTAAAGCGAATATATTTAAAAAACTAACCTTTTCATTCGAAAACTCAAAAAAAGCAATTTTTACATTGAGTTGAGGTCAAAAGTACAGATAACTTCTAATTTGTGGGCCAGTGTAAGTATAAATTGAAAACATATTTACTGTTTAAATATAAATTACAAATTATTTATAAACGTTGAAAACAGACATTTATAACTTATTATTATTACATATATAACTTGAAATCATTACCATGTCTTGGTTTATGCAAATAATACCGTTAAAACTAACATTTTCTCAAAATTACTAGGCTTTTCAAAGATAATAGACTTTAAAGAATGATACAAAAATATAAGATAAAAATAGAAGATTAGGTCGCCAAGACTATTTTCCTATTCGCTTTCAAGCGAGCCAGCCTGACTTCGTCGCGAATATAAGAAAACACTGTTGGTCCCGGTCCACTCAAAGCTATAATAACACAAGGCTTTTCCGAGCAGCACACCTTATTCCATACTCTTCGAAAGAAAAGAAACGATTTTCAAAGTGTGGACATAAGCAAGCGTGAAGTGTGAAATGTAACGGCGAATGTAGAAGCGCGTTTATTATGCAACTAAATTTCAGATTCAGAAAGCAAAGCTTTGTTGTACGATATATTTATGAAGGGTGCACAAACGCGATTTTAAATATTTTACTGCGGTTATTTTTAGCCCTCTGCAAACTATTTGATTTCAAAATTGTAAATAACAAATTAAAAATCATCAAAAATTAACGGATCAAGATTATTTATTCATCTTTTGTATTAATATTTAAAACAAATCTGATGCGATTGCCGGAAAAATCAGCTTACGCATATATGGAATAGTTAAACACGCGATCAACGCTTCAATATATTTAATCCGTACAAAATAAAGCTATCGATCGGATCCCTAATAAAACCTTTGAATAATTACAATCCGTTATATCTAGTTTTACTAAAAATAAACTAATCAGGAATTGAAAATCTCCAATTTTACAAAACAATTTTTAAAACTCTCGCTCATAATCAATATGACTATACTCGTCATCACATAAGTTCTCGCCGCGTTCGCACAAACTCTCCCCGTTCTTAGCTCTCAGCAAAAACAAAAAAGAAACCACACTCCCCTCCCCCCTCTCTCGTAATGCTTGCAAAAATAGCCCGTGCCACTTTGAACTCTGTACCTACTCATCGACTTTTTCTCCTCCTCACTCCCGCCAGTATAACAGGCGTACTACGAGTCACGTTCGCTTTGCTCGCAGCTCTCGGACCGGTCACGCTTCCATTTTCTCGTTCTCTCGTTCGAGAGAGAAAGAGAGCGTACTCGCGCGCGGGCTACTTTATTTCTCTTAACCTCTCGCTACTTCCTCGCCTTTTTCGCCTCGCCGTGAGAGAGGGAGAAAGGCCCTGTCGCTGTACGCGCTCTCTTTTTCCGCGTGTTTGTTCTTAAAGCGAGAGCAAGCTGGATGACGAGAGCGAGCATTCAAGGAGATAAGCGTTTCAATCTTGGCCTCCTGGGGCGGTTAAAGAGGTGCGGTTGTAAGCGCTGATTTTACGGGGGGCTACGCGTGACTTGAATGTGGAAGCAGATGAAGCGAGACAAGCAAGACAGAAATGACGAGGGATAGAAAATTATGTTCGTTGAGCAATCACATATACTTTGGGCTTGGCTGCTTTAAAACAGATGTAAAACTATGATTTCAGCTAAAAGTACTTTCCATTATTATAAATGTTGGCTTTCAAGCTAGCTTGGAAAGTTTAATGAAGATAGTTCAGGAGCTAGATTGTTTGGCTAGACTCGTTGCTATTGCAAAAAAAAAGGAAAAATAGAAATAAAAATTGTACTCTGGTAAGAAGTCAGGCGACAGTCGTCTTCAAGCTGTTTTGGCGAAATGGAAGAGGCACAAAAGCCGGAAAGACTGCATAAACCAGCGGAACACGATATTGGATGGCGTTTGAATAAGCGTTCGCGCTGCTTGCCAAGTCCAGAATAAAAGCGAGGCCCTTTTTTTTGTGAAAAATTGTAACGGCCGATGAAAAATGGATGTACACGCAAAAAGCCACGGGGATACCTTCCAGACGAACATAGCATTAACGAGGCAGCCGAACGAAGGTCAACGGCTGTATATTTCAGGGGGGCGCACGATGAGTATGGTGTAAGAAGGGTCGAGAACGTGATATAGACGCGATGAGTACGGCCGACGGAAAAAGTTATGAGCTATGGGGCCAGAGGACAAGCAGTAAAATATTTTCATGGGATTCATCATTTTCGGATTACTGGCAGAATTTTGGCGGAAAGTAACTTGCTCATTTAATTTGGGATCGAGCCAAATTTTGTTTATTTTAGAAAAAAATTGTTTTAATAAATAAAAGGTTAAATTCGAATGATAATAATTTAAGTTTGGTATTTATTAAGCCAACTTATTTCTTAACCTATACATTTATAGCTTATAAAAAAGTTTAACTGAATTCGTATGTCTATTATATATAAATATTGATAACTTTTAGATGTATTTTTAATTAAAGTTTTTAAATTTATTGCTTCGATAATTTTAAAAGTTTTAATTTTCACAAGTTTTCAAATACTGGTAAAAACTTATTCAATTATCATAAACTTAATAATCTAAGAAACCAAGGATACGGATGGATAATAAGCAAAAACTTTGGGTTAATAACTGAAAGAATCCTTCGAATTGCAGATAAAGACATAAAATTTAATAATTTGTAATTTGGTAATTCCAAATTGAATCTGGAAAATTTATTGAATTATTTTCACGAAACAAACTTAAGTTCAAAATTTCATCATCTTTTAACATTTAAATAAAAAAGAAAATATATTAACCTATTACGATGAGTAAAAATACGTGAAATTAACAATAAAACCAGATGTAATATCGAGTATCACACTCGATTCTCCGAAAATATTGTCGAAATCAAGTCGCGAAATAAACCCTTTTTCATTTAAACTCAGTCGAAAACTCGGACAATCAAAAACTCCAACACACAGGCGAGCTCGAAACTGAATTTCGCCCGGCACATAAACCCGAAAAATGTCAAAATCTAAACATTCGATCTCCCTCTCGCCTTCGCGCCATTCCGCGCCGAAACGCGCAGCCGAATCCAAAAGGAATTCGCGCGCAAAACAGAGAGCGCCGTTCATAAAAAGTTTCGGAAGCTCGTTCAACGAGATCGGGGGCTACCTCTGCACATACTCCGAGGCTCGCTGGCCAATGCCAGAAACACGAGGCAAAGCGCCCCGGGGCAATTGCAGCGAACTTTTCTCAGCTCCATCCCCTCCTATCGGCGCGCCGCACCCTTTATCGGCTTCGTCCGAGAACTGAGGGAGAGGGGGTGCCCTAATACACGAAAATGAAAAAACATTTCGGCGAAATGAGCAGGAGAAGAAAGGGACAAGTTCGTCCGTGACGCGAATAAGCCGTGCTCGCACAAAAGACACGCGCAGCTGGCTTTAGTAAGGAAAAGGTGGGCGAGATAACGGCTCGCTATACGGACGTGAGCGCGTACAGGTGCGAGGCTCGATTTTTTCTCTCTCTCTCTTTTTGACTTTGAAGCTTCTTTTGTCTAAGGCTGATTTCACGCTCGAACGTCGGCGTTATCGGAAGCGGCGCGTGCCGCTGACTTTTGCGCTTTATCTGCGCGGCTGTTCTTTTGTTTATAGTTTGACGCAGGCGAGGAGAAAAGCGACTGTTCTCGCGCTGTATTATTTTGACGCGACGTGGTAGTTCTTTGTTTCGCGGTCGGTGCTCTATTAAAATGTAATTTTTCGTAACAAAGAGGCAAGCCTGAGAGAAGGGCCTGGAGGAAGAATTCAGCGCGTTCGGACTAACGAGGAGGAAGGGAAAAATTACTGAAACATTAAACTTCTCCCCCGTGAAAGGAGGAATGCCCACAGGTGCAGAGCTCTGGATTCCCGTCCTGAAAGCTAAATTCACGAAACTAGCAGAGAGCCGTTGAGAGAGAGAGAGAGAGAGAGAGAGAGAGAGAGAGAGAGAGAGAGAGAGAGAGAGAGAGAGAGAGAGAGGGAGAGGGGGAGAGAGAGAGAGAGAGAGAGAGAGAGAGAGAGAGAGAGAGAGAGAGAGAGAAAGGCACGTGCAAAAAGTCTTTCAATTTAAGGCTAGAACGTACGGCCGCGCTTCTTTTTACTTTAAAATGAAACTTAATTAAAGGGGAAACTGCTAATTTAGTAAACTGGCTTAAGCAAGATTTTAAATTAAAAAATGGTCGGCAGCGTTAACCCTCAATTGCTTAGCTGTTACGTTTTAGTCACCGACACAAAAAAAAGTTAATTTTCAATTTGGATGAACGTTATTTTAATTACTAATAACGATATCCTTTTCATTAAAATTATGCCGCTTATTCAGTTTTTAGTAATGAATCATTGAATATTAGAGAGAACTATTATTACAATTAGAACGAGGTTAGATAAATTCTATTTTAATATTTAAGAATAATTTGTAATTTAAAGTAATCAGTAAAAAAATTCTGCTAGTAATAAATTTAGTGGGAAGCTTATTAATATTCTTAAATATTTACTTTTATATAGTTAATATTAGATTAAATAAATATTCTATTAACAAAATTGGTCATATTGTATTAAAAATTTACAAAGTATAAAAATAAATAATAGACATTGAATACCTATGTATAGTATCAGTAGAAATATCAAGGTTTGGTCGGACATACCGACCACTTTAATTTCCCTGAATGATTCATTTTATAACTAAAAATAAAATAAAAAATACATAGCAAAAAACATTTCAGGTCAGCTACAATTAACCACTCGACGAAAAAATCGCGCAAATAGCCGAAAATTCACAATGCCCCGAGCGCAGGCTCGTACACATATACACAGATGTTCGGAAATTATCAGAGAATCCTTCCGGGAAAGCGAAACAATATTTTCCGGATAAACCGTCCCCGCTGAGTTAACCTTTTTTTTTTTATTCCAGATATAC
>JAPYZB010001752.1:0-13417 GCA_030522745.1 Eupelmus kiefferi | reverse complement strand
ATTTTAATACTTGCAGGCCTATGTAAACACATGCAATGGCGCTGTATTTTCTACTTCTCACGGCTTCACATTTAAACCGCCAGAGGGCGTCTAGTCAATCTTAATTCCCAATAGGTAGTCACCTATGGCTAGAAACAATTGACAATAGTCCTCATTGTAAAACCCTGCAGCTCCGCTGTTTACTATTTACGGCTTCATGTGCGGCGCGGCCTGCACGTCCCAACAGGTTCTGGTTTGGGTCTAGTATTTTTATTGCTTGCATTCGACCCTTTGTTTTGCGCCTTCGAAAATGCTCGTAGCTTGCCGCCTACAAATGCTGCCCAATTTTTCCTCTCTACACATAAAAAAAACAATCGAAAGTCTAATTGCGAAACGAAACGCAATATAATTAGTTCAAAATCACTCCGCAGCAAATTCTTCACATTATTCGGTCCCAATCCCGAGTCTGACCAGAGCCGGCGCGTATCTACTAATACGTCTGAGTATACACATCTACTGGCACTGAAAATACCCGCACCTGTCTACTTACACACGCTCCAACAAGCGCAGGAGTAAAATTACATTTCACAACAGCCTATCGCTCGGCGCATGCTCAGAAAAATCAAAACTCGCCAAAACTATACAATCCTCGAATATAAAAGCCTAACATACTCACCATTCGTCCAGACTCAGTCATTCCCTGCGCGCTCGCTCGATTAAAGAATGACATTTCAGCGCGCCATCTCGTTACTCATTGCGCAAGGTGTGTGGCCAGTTGCCGACTCTAATATGCTCTGTCCGCGCTTTTTCTCCTTACGTAACTAGAGCCGGGGCAGAAAAAAAACGACAAGGATCAGCTGCCGCCGCGAGATAATGAAAACGTGCGTGCGGCCAGACGTGATATTTTGCCGAATCGACTTTCACCGCGAAGGAAAATTCATAGCTTAGGCATAAAATCACGCCGCCGACATGGATGTGTGAATAAAAACACGGCGCGGAGTTCTCAGGATTCTACCTTTCTTTCGAGCGGCGAGCTTTCGAAAGAAACCAGATACGCACGTGCAGGCTCTGTGCGGTGCGTAGACGGCTACGAAATCAAGCGTGTGTATGTACAGAGAGCTCGATGTTGAGTATTAATATGCATAAGTCGATCATTTCACTTTCAGAGCCGGCCTTCCAGTTTAGTGTTACATTTGGCGTGCGGAGAGAATGTTTTTTTTTTTGGAGCGGAGAGATTGACTTTGGATTTTTTTGAGTGACTGTTGTTATTCGGAATGAGAGCTGGAGAAACAATTGTTTGAAATGAGTGTGTTCATTTTTAAGAAAGAAATTCAATGCTTGTAAAGATGTTTATAATCTTTTATTGAAATGTTTTTATATTTCGATTGTTCTTAGTTAATAATAAATAAAAATTATTATAACAATTTATTATTAACAATGCTAAAATTTTTTGCATCGATAAAAGCTAGTTTGATGCTCATATTTGCCATTAGATGAGCCAACGCGATTAATTATCATTGATTCAATGGATGAAAATCCATTGTACCTGATAGAGCCGTAAATACTCTTACGTGTATATAGTCTGAATATACTGGATTTTGGACTACCTATACACACTCATCTAACGCTATAATCGATATTAGAAGCTAATGCCAAAACATCCGCTTGTGCGATATGGTGATTTCAGTTTCAAAAAGTTAATAAAGATTTTCCAAGCAAACTTTATATATTCTATGAATTATTAAAGCTAAGAATGATTTATTAATAACTATTAAAACCTAAACTACAAAAAAAACCGTATAATAACAATCTATTTTTGTCACTCGACTCAGCTCACATAAAATAGAGTCATTAATCATTTAAAAATATTCGACGGGCAATCGAGAATCCCAATTAAAACGCCATTCTTCACGACTAAACGAAAAATTGAAATAGCCGGACATAAATTCTCCATGCCGCGCGCTCGACTCTTATGCATTCGCGCTACCTCAGCCTAGCATTTTTGCATAATTCTCATCGAAAATTGCTGGCCACGCATTTAATCGCGACTCGCCGATCGGCATACCAATGAGAGTCGCCCGCCGCGTTCGCAATTAGCGCCTCGAAATTCCAGCGCCGCCGAGATTTCTAATTTTCTTTTTTGTCGTGCGCGTCAAGTCCGGCTCGACGATTCCTGATCGGTGTTATTGCCTCGCGAGGTGCGGGGAGTAACGATGGCCCTGAATAATCGCCTGTTGCTGGCTTGTAGTTGGGGTGATGGTAAGATAAGCGGAGACGTGATTAAGAAGGGATTGTCGAGAAATTGAGGTCTTTCTGGTGTGGTTTTTGAAATGGTTTATTTTGAAGGTGGAGTCGAAATGGTTTTGATTGGGGAAGGGGATAGACTGGGTGAGATGGTTAATTAGTTTTTGTTGAAGATTTTGCAAAATTCGCAGCATTCTTAGATGTAGATATAATTTTATTTATATTATGTTTTGACCTACAGCAAGAAACTATGTCATGTTATCTAGAATTTATATTTTCTCAGGAATATTAGATTTGACTTAAAAGGAGATTTTTTTCTTTCTTTTTTTCTTTTAAGAATATTAGAATTTCCGCTAATAGCAGTAGTTTCGCAGTAGTTTCTTTTATTAGTTCACTAAAGAGTACTCAAAGTAATACTGCAAAATGAATGTAAATGGTTTCAGAGAACATCCAAGTTCTTGTAAAAGTCCATTTTACTGACCTAACAACAGAATAAAAAATTTCTTCCCACCCAAAACTTTAATCTCTCCAAAAAACTCAAATTTCTAACTAAACCACCTCTCCAATTCAAAACACAGTCCCTCTGTCAACAAATAAACAATTAGAAAATCTAAAAAATCCCAAGCTCAGCAACCAATCCACGCTCATCTTTATAGCTCTAGTCTTAGCCGCAGTAGAATCCGTAATGCGAAACATTATGAGCGACTAGTATTCCTGTAGCAGCGCGACGCTGGCGATCCCCTCGGCTGCGTAGGTAGGTACACGCGATATTGCCACACTGCAAATTGAAAGTTTTCCGCGCGCTCCAGCGTCTTGCATCAGGGAAGCGAGCGAGAGAGAGCGATTACGGTCGTTAAGTGTCCGAGTGCCGGCGGCGCAACGGTACCCGCAATTCCGCGTTATTTTTCTAGAAAACGCAATCGCCGTATACGAGATTTCCGATTTGCACGAGAGCGAATTGAATCCGCGCTTATAAGAGCCGATGCGCGCGAGTATGGAGATCGGGTTTATAAGGACGTAATGTATGGGCTCGTAAATTTGGCTTTGAGTGGATTCTCCGCTGGCTCTCGATTCTTTACTTTATCGTTGGCCCCTTTGCTTGTGTTAATGTATAAGAAGGAATTGCTTGTGTGTGGTCCTTTTGCGAAATTTTGTTTTTCAATGCTGAAAAATGTGAGGTACTTCATTTATATGTATATGCGTGCGTTTGTTAAAGTTTTTTACAGCATAAGTTTAGCCTTACAGACGTTTAATGAAAAGGGCTCGGTAGTCAAGCTGAACAAAGTTTAAACAAAAGTTTTCATTTACTAAGGATCTCTTTTCATTGTATATTGTTCTGTAGTTTCTATAGAACCATTTTCATAAAAAATTTTCGAATTTCGCCAAGTTATTTTTTAGACGTCGCTTTATAGATTTTTTGAAAGAAGTAATATATATTTTTCATACAAGTTTCATTTATATACACAATTATCATTAGTATATACCAATATATACTGGTAATGAATAATTTTTTATTTTTATTAGCATTTTTTTTAAATTAATATTTATAATTAAAAAGAATTTTTTAAATAAAATTTCTTTTGATTTATATTGGTTTTTCAATGATCATATTTTAGTGATATATGCAAAATATATGTATTAATTTTTTAAAATATTTTTAATTTTAATACAAAATTTCATTTATCAAACAGTCATAATTATTAATTTTTATTAAAATTATTTATTTTTAGATGCTAATGAAGCCATTTTGTAATCAACATGAGAGTCTGAACTGAATCTGAGCTGAATAATATTGTGAAAAGAATTTTGTAATAAAGTATACTTTTTTAAAACTTGGTTCAGCTTTACCGTTAGGGCTTCCTTTATATTTAGCCAAAAAGGTAACCATATTCATTATTATATACAGTAAGAAAACTGAAATGCATTTCATCTTCCAACAAAACCTAGAAACAGATAAATCAATCAATCCTCTCCAAGCCATCCTATCCCCCCCAAAAAGAAAGAATCCTGCAACCCAAACTGAGAAAACTAATTTCCCACTTGAACCAGCAAACCAATCCCCGGAGCTTCTCACTCAAGCAAGAGCAGCTCGCGAGGGTAATGACGCCTCGCGCCCGAGTATAATGAACTATTTCTTCAAGCTCAGGCATCGCGGGTACTCACGCGCATACGCAATCGCGGCTCCTTCATAATTAACCATAAACAATAGTGTTTTATAATGATGAGACTTGTTTGCGCGGGAGCCAGTGCGGGAAGCGAGCGACGCGCCGGGAGGAAGAAGAAGAAGCGGTAAAACCGTCGCCGAGAGGTGTATGCCGTATATGTATATATTATATGAGAGTGACTAGCAGAAGGGTCGACGTCAGGCTGGAGCGAGAGAGGGGGAGAGAAAAGCTATATTTGACGAGTCTTGACTCTCGCGGAAGAAAATCGCGCGAGAATAGTCCTTTCGATATGAGAAATTGCGAATGTATGATTCGCGAAAGTTTCAGTGGTATGGCGATGGTTTTTGCTTGGAAACGTCCGGGATTCCTTAGTGGGATGCTTGCACGAGGCGGTATGAGAGGTTGGCTGTGGTGCTGGTAGACGAAAAGTATTTTTAAATGAAAAATAGAAGTTTTTTATGCAAAATTGTTAGTTTATATCTTTTTTATTACTGTGCCGGTTATCGTCAATGATTTTACAATTAGTTTTATTTAATTTCATGAAATATGTAAATTTATTACAAGAGAATATATCTCTTTCCAATAATTGATTATTATTTTTATATGCAAATATTCTGTCGAATATAGATTCAAATTATAGTTATCATTTTATATAACAATTTTTATTTTCATTTTATTTTTGTAAAGTCGAAAATATTTCATCATATTTTTAAACATATCAATTTAATGTTATTTTACCTTTGTAATAGTAATTGACGACAAAACAATCTTATGTAGTAAAAATTTTTTTCTGTCGCAAACAAAACTATTTTTTGTATGTATAGACAATACTGAATTATGTACATTTTCTTGTCAGTTATTCTTTTTTATTTGACCTTCTTTCAAGCATTACGTTCACTTGCAAAATGGCTTGTGATGAAACGATCCGTAGGCTTGTTGAAAGAAAATTTATTTTTGCTGGAATTGATTGTTATTTATTCGATACCTACAGTAATTTCTTAACTCAATCAACAAGCGTTCTCGTTTGCTTACAACTTTGATAATGTAATTTATACAATTTTCAAATCTTCTATTTTTATTTTTTATCAACTGTTGTACAACAATGTAATAAATGAAACTTTAAATAATATATATAAACGGTTGGATATGAAAGTATAAACTATGGAAGGTTTCAAGAAGGAAACATTTTTATATAATATTAAAGAAAGATGTCACCTTCCTGAAACTTGGCCTAACATATCCTTCTTGTACCCGAATAAAAAATACTGAACTTTATCATTGTATTTTAAAAATTTTTATTCAAAATAAAATACTGTAATTATTCTTTATTTCAATCAGTTCCTGCTATTTTCTAATAAATTCTCATTATATTAATTCAGCACTGCAACATCGTATAAATTCATGAAGTAATTAAACGCTACTTTCATTTTTCACACGTGAACAAACATTATTCTATAAAAAATGTATGGAGCATTGATTTCAGCCAATGTTTAAAATAAATTCAGCAAAATTGTATGGATGGTAAATAATAGCAAATTTATTAATTAAGAAGTTTAATTAGCGACAAAAGTGTTAACATGAGAAAAAAATAATAATCTATATGCATTTTCAGTTACGCTCTGAATAAAGAATAGTGAAAAGTAAATAACATGCTAATTGATCGGCGCAAGATGCGCATGAAAGTATGAAATCGATGGGAATAATTAATTCGCCGACTAGGTCACAAGAACACGCCTAGACGCTCTGATGCATTTTTTCACACATACATATGTTCAAGAGAGTAAGCGTTGTATGTAATAATCGCTCTCGTCACTTTCACGTACTTAAAGCTTGAGTTTTCCGTAAGATTCAAGGTTAATTATCTTTAGAATAAAAAATGCATTAGAATGCGGTATGAATTTCATGTATACTTTCGGAAATTTATGCTAGCTAATTATTTAATGATAATTTTTAAGTATTGTCTATATTTATTTATTGCGTATAATTTTCAAACCACTGTTTGAAACTTGATTAAACTCTATTGATTTTCAATCATTTGCATTGGTAATAATTGCTAAAAACAGTTTTTAATTGATTTTTAATAGCAGGCATAATCAGTAATCTAAATTAAATTCTCTATAATTTTCAAAATTACATGCAGAAATTTGCGTGTCTGCATTTTAGCATGAGTGAGCTATTGTTAATTGAAACGACACATATTTCAAACTAAATGAGCATAGGATAGAAAGCCATTTTCGCACAAATTTTTAATATTTTGGTATACAAAGGTTTGATTTAAAAGTACTAAGTCCAGATGCTATTTGTGTTTAGAGTTCTGTGCTATTTCGGCATGACTGTGGTGTAAAATCGAAGAACGAATTTAGATACGAGATAAGAACATACCACGGCTTATTTATTACAAGCTATAAAATATTTTATTGATAATAAAAATATAAAACAGGAATCTATATTTTACAACATTTAATATAAATTACTATTTTATATCTTATTATACGTAATGTGAATGTTAAAACGATATGAAATCCTTCTTGTTATAGAGAAGCCAGAAACCTATTTTTATACACTTGATTTTCAATTTTTTAAAAATATTACGACGTCAGGTTGTTTTTCTTCATTAAAAATAAGTTGACGTTGAGAAAATTCAGGAAATTGAAAATTAGATGCGAAAAAAAGTTCCCATTCTCAATAAGGTTATAATATACTTATATGTACAGAAAATTTTCTTTTTCAGTTTTTTTAGAGTCCTTTCTTTTCTTTCAATTTTGAACTATTTCTAACTATATTTTCGAAAATAAAAGACTATAGTTGCAATACTTATAGAAAAAGTCAATTTTTTCCTTATCGCATGATTGTAATAAAGTGATAACTGGTATAATAAATCATAGTTTCAAACATTAGTGTAATTTATGGAAAATTTTATTTTCTATATTGCTAGTAAACATTTTACAAAAAATTATTAAGATTTTTTGATAATAGTTATTAAAAACTCAGAAAAACTTATATTATTCACAAACGTGATACAATGTTTAATTTATAATTGAAAATTGGAATACCCCTGATAATTTGTTCACTCAAATGAGTATGTCTGATAATACACTTTATTGCCATTCGATTGATTTTTACATTAAATATGCAATTTTCCTATAAAATCTATATTCTGAAATTGTGTCGTTTATTATAAGTGTTGTGCTATGTATAATAGTGGAAGTATTTTTACTAATCAATATTTTCACTACAAAAACAAGTATCAAGGCTAAATCTTCCATTGTTTTTATAGTATATACAAGTACTTTGGTAATGTATAAAAATAAATAATTAAATTCATTATCATCGTTAACTTTCAAATAATGGTCATAATAATAAAACCCGAAGTACAGTAAATGTGTCAAAGTCTTGGAAGTTTATGTAGTGTTAAAGTAATAAATTTAATATTCATTGTTGTAAAATATCATTACTACGTCATTGTATCACCACAAATATGAAAACGTTAATAAATGATATCAATAGTAACACAATCTAGGAGAAAAATTCAAAAAATTTATTTCAAATTTTTATTAACAAGTATAATTATTTATGTAATATTGTATTAGATCATTTATAAAAGATTTTAGTTTTTATGATAACATAAAATTAATAATATTCAAAGAAAAGAAGTTAAATGCTATATTAGTACTGATAAGTAGATACATCCCCGACTTGGTCAGACGTTTCTGCGATAAGCTATGTACACAAAATTTGCACGTACTTTCATACCTCCTCGATAAAGATCCTAATTACTTGTAGAATATAGTGCAATACACAGTAATAAACATCTTAAATATTAATAAAGCCAACATCTAGTCTTGATTCGATACTCAATACAAGATTTCTCGAGCAACAGCACCAAAACAAAACTACCGAAACCAACCTATCACACTCCGCTCTTACAACCGTCCCCAAAACTTTCATCTGACCCAATTCCAGCCGCATCGCAATTCTTCCTCTTCCGTCTCCCTGACCTTGACCACAGAAATTCCTCGCCCCCCAAGCCGTTAAAAAAAGCCACGCTATCACCAAAATCCGCGCATCCTCAAAGCATCTCGCCTCCCAGCGATTAATTTCACTGAATAATAACAACAATCTCGCCGGGAGCTGATTATTGGAAAGGAAGCTGCGCGCGCATCTCTCTCTCTCTCTCTCTCTCTCTCTCTCTCGTCTCGACGATTTCACCGGCGGCGCGCGCAACTGGAATAATGTTACGAGAGATCGGGTCGCCCACTGACCGGAATTCACCGTTACAATCTGCCGCGCGCGGCGCTGCTGCATCTAGGCGCGAGCGCTTATACATACACACCGGCGTGTATATACACACACTTGCGAGCAAGGCCGCACGATAAATGTAAGTTCAATGCCGAGTTAGCAACTTTCGCCTTAATTAGCATTCGGACCGATAAAATTCTTCGATCCCTCCATCTCGGCAGCAAATTGGCCGTGCGGAGCAGCTGCGAAGAAAGTATTCTCTGCCACGCGCTGATCTTAACTGCACGAATTTTTCGATTTCTAAAGATACCGGGGAGAGAAAGAGAGGAGAACTCGCGCGGCTTCGCTTTGCTCTTATCGCGCGAATGGACGAAGGGGCAGGGGGAAAAAGGAAGGCAGGATGGCTTGATTAATGCCCGCGCGTGCGGAGCTCTCGGGGATACTTTCTTGAAGGCATTAAATTCATATGGTGTCCGGCGTGCGCGCGCGCGCGATTTGCTTGTAAAAATGCAAGCTCGATTGGCGATCGTGTATAAAACATGATTAGAAATCGATAAAATTTATACGGCGGAGAGAAGCCGTACATGGAAAAAAGGATTCCAAATTGAATCGAGCGCTCGGATGAGAGAGCGAGCACGAGCGCCGGCTGTAAAATTCACTTTATTACTCGTTCCAGACGGAGATTTATGATTTCTTATTGGTTTGCTTAGCGGGGAATTGTTCATTAAATTACTGCGGCTTTTATGGCTTATTTAAGTTATTTCGACTAATTGCTATGTAATGATTATTTTTATCGATGGAATATTGCTGCTTTTACTCTTTTCAGGTAGTTTATGATCAAAGGCATTTACAAAAACTTGCGAGTAAAAACAAGATAATTGTAAAATAATTGATACATTTATCAGTAACCTATGCCTTGCTTACATGAGAGTCGTTACTTCTGTGTATAAAATAATATTTACTTTCAATTTATTTGAGAGCTTGTTAAAAGTAAATATTTTCTATTGGGAGTGCTTAAATATATACTTACTTGTTACAGTAGCTTAAAAATTTTACTTTTTTGAGGTAACGCGAAACATTTGACGAAAGTGAAATACGCATGTTAATATACTATTTTTCTCATATAATATTTGTAATGTTATTGCAAAAAAATTATTAATAAACACTATGAATTATGAGGAATTTGTTAAAAGTACCAAATAGAACAAATTAGATAATTAAGTACTATCTCTATGAAATCATGATACCGTTATCAAGAAATTAATACAATATCAGAATAAATCATTCAAAATATCTGAAATTAGACGAATTGACTTAAAAAGAAGTTCAATTAAAATTAAATGAGTGCTCTATTCAAAGCATAACGTATAAAGTGTATATGCTACAGTATCTAGTGCTCTTCTGATTGCGCTTCAATAACATTTACTGTTATAAACACGAGGTAGATCAGGAAGCAAAAAGTTTAATAATTGTTCCATTTAATACATGTGAATAAACACAGACGTATTTATTATATTAATAGATTCATTTATTACTTCGTTTTTGTAATTTGAAAATTAATATTCGCCAATTAAATACCAGAAAGAAAGAATATAATTTCTCTGCTCAATTTAAACTTTGTATCTTCTTTGAAATAATTTAAGTAAATGTTCTCTTTGATATAAATTCAAGTAATACCTAACTTACTAAACTCACTTTTGACAAAACAAAATTAAACCATCCCAGAGCTCCAATCCAAAAAAAACCATCAAAATGCCAGAATCCCAACAATCAGAATATAAATACAATTTGTAACGCCAGCGTCACTCTCCACCCACAACTCGAAAAGAAAAATCGTCAGACCACCCACAAGCGTCCAGCTCCTCGGCCACGACATAACCATGCCTTTCCGAAATTACGCGCAGCTCCATAATAAGCCGGCTTGTTTATTCGTCCCGAAGCAGAGCGCACAGCTCCGCCCACAGCAGCGGGTAAACCGACTCTAGTCCCGCCAACGTCCTGTGTGCAGCTTCACGACGAAATTCCCTATATACAGAGGACAGCTGAATAATTTACGAAAGGGCCAAAGGTCGGACTATCTTTGCGCAATAAGAGAGAAAAGAAGGCAGCCGTTTGAAAAAACGAGAGGGAAATTCCGGGGGAAAAACTTTTTCATTTTTCGCCGAGTCATACCTTCTCATTTGCGGGCTTTCGTCTGACGCACTAAATATAAATTCTTCATGCCCCACCCGTGTACGTTAACGTGCGTGTGTCTTTGCGCACCCGTTTTAGAAGTACTGATATAACTGGCAGTTTACCGCACACATGCGACGTTATTCCGCGAGCCAGTTTTTACGTAACTTAATCAAAAGCGCTTTGCGTCACCTGTTTATCAATTATTCAGTCTTTGAAAGATCAAATGGTAATAAGGTCCTATTTTCGGGACGGAAGCGGAGAATTGCTGCGTATGTGTTTACGGGGTATTGCGTAAGAGATTTTTATTCAACGGAATTTGTCGGGGGATTTGCAGAATTTTGAGAAACTGAATCATCGCAGCCGATATCGGAGATGCAGAATAGTGGCTTGGTATAAATAGATATTGGATATTGCGTCTCTGAATGGAAAAAGGTAATTGATTAAGAATTAACCGGTAGCCGGTGTAATTTCATCTGAGCAATAGAAGAACAATCTGCGTAAGTAGTTGTGCGTCAGCATTACTGATTTACTCGGTATTTAATTAGAATCCCTTTCTGATTCTTTTTAACTGCAAGTTTATTTCGAGATTTCATCTATATTTTAAATGCAACTGTTTTTCAAAGATGATTTTTTAAAAGGAATTATTATTTGCTTTCAAAATACTTCATTTATTATATCGTATTTTGCATTATAGTTGTGTTTTACATGTATATGTTTGAAGCTTATTAGATTACGAAATTATGCGCGCCACACGTGCTCTAAATTCTAAAGGGTTAGGATTTGATTAAAATTATTGCGAATTGTTAACTTCACTTCAGTTAATTAGAAACAAAACAAATAAAGTTTTTGGGTTAAGTTTTTATTATAGCCCAAATTAAATAAACTGATTTATAAATTCATAACGCAGCTATTAGCTCACCATTTACTTTTGCTTCATTTCAGACAATTAAATCACGTTTCAAGCCGCTTCCGAACATCCCGTCATTAGATCTTTTCAGAGAAATGATTGAATTAAACAATAACAAACAACTACCTCATTAAAGACCTTAAATAATTTCCATTTATTACAACATCCACTAATCGATTACTACAAATGAAAATGGACCTCTCGCTTATACAACAGCCAGTCAAATAATGAAAGAAGAACCTACCCCCTGCGCATCTTTAATCCATCAGATCGCTTAAGATATTTATAAAACAATCATTCATCGCTCGCCAAAGTGCGTAGAAGCGCGCGTGAACTGTGCAGCTGGCAGCTTACAATCCCAACAACCGAGGAGAGAAAAAGAAAGCACCGTTAAAAGGGGAAGCATAATGTTTGCCTGGTGTGTCTGTGTGAACCCACGAAATTTACGCAGGGCTGGCATCGCATTGTGCGAACATGGAAATAGATTTCCCATTGGCCTTGCGCGCGTTAACGAGTTTTTCTTCACGCTAATCTGCACCACTTTCAGCGGTAATAGCCTCTTTGACAGTTCTGATTATTACGTACAATTCCGGAGCTAGTGTGCTGCCGTGAGTGTTTATGGCTATAGTGGAAAAAAGAGAAGTAAAAGTTTTATTTATGGTAATTCTTACTTGGCTGAGAAAGGTTTTACTTTTATAGTTTTTGTGAAGTTTTATATATATATCACGATGTTATAAAAATTTTAGTACATGAATCAATTTTTATACGAAAATTAAAAATTTTTCTTTAAAATATTTTAAATACTAATAAAAAACTAATAAAGTAAATATTAATAAAAAACTAATTTTTTTTACAGCATTCGCGGTTTATGACACATTTATTAAGTAGTATCAAAATAACTATTTAACGAAATTCTAAGCATTATCTAAACGATAATAACTTCCTATAAAACATTTGCGATTAAATTTTCATTATCACCCAACAATAAACTAGCACTACCTTCCTCCCAAAAAAAGGCCAGAAAACAATCGCACGAGTCATTAATCATCCATCTCTTCCTTATATGACATAATGATTTACCATTTCACTCTCGCGCTCTAAAGAGTACATCTTTTTTCGCTCTCCTAGCATTTCGCGTGATTGCAGCAGCAGCAGGAGCCAAGCAACACCTGCGGTAGACGCAGCTAGATGCAGCTCGCAAGATTTATGCTTTGGGGCTCGCATGTCGCGCCCGGGCCCGAATAAAGCGAGAAATAAAAGGAAAGCGAAAGAGGAAGGAAAAATAAAAGCCGGGGAAAAGGAATTCTAACGGGCCGGGAGAGGCGCGGCTGCTGAACGAGAGCCGATTGATTGATTATCGTGCGCATAATGTGGGCTTTATTTTGCGTTGGATAATGCTTGGAAGCTGGGAGAGAAACGCGGAAATTATGGGCGGGGAGTTGCGTTCGTGTATAATTAAACAGTTGCGAAAAATTGATTTCTCGGAGAGTTTTGCGAAATTAATCGATGACTTGGAGAGAGCGTCAGTTAGGTAAAAGGATGAGGGTTTTGTATTTTCTTTCGAAGTAGATTTTGGTTATAGGGGCTGATAAAATTTCATTTACAGGTGTTTTTTGATGCGAGCATTTTTTGAGCCCGTTTTTGAGAATTATATAAAGTTTTTTGATATTTTATATACATCGATAATGAAAATAAACATCTTCTCGGA
>JAPYZB010001750.1:0-14337 GCA_030522745.1 Eupelmus kiefferi | reverse complement strand
AAGAGATAATAAATTATATTCCTCAAAGCTATTACCTTGTATTTTAAAGAAAACATTTAGGAATCGGAAGAAAATATAAGAAGGTAAATAATAAGATTAAATAATTAATACGCTGCCTTAATTTTATTCAATCGTCATCATTACAACAAGATGCTGTGTTCCGAAGGGTCAACAATATTCTTAAACATTTTGTGTATCGCTTTCATTCGAATACTTCAAACAATAAGATTATAATAGTTTTTTTTTTGTTCATGTAATTAATTATATGTAATATATTAAAATATATACTTTTAATATTTTTTTTCAGTAGATAATATGTGTATATAGAGTCTATTTACAATCCAGGGGTAAGGGTAGGAGGAGGGGGCGGGGACAGGGGACCGGTGAGATATTCATATATGTACAATGCAACCGCAGCTTTGCGAAGAATGGTATAAATTCTTATTTTCTTTTTCTCTCTGTCTTTCGTGCACAATATAGTCAACTTTTGTAGCGTTCGAGGACAGGTGGAGAGTGGAACAAACGTAAAAATACACGAATAATTTAAAAAAAAAAAAGAAACCGTCCCGACGGGTCACACTTAATACAAATATCCAATAATAGCAATATTAATAATTATTCGTACAATTAACATAAATCTAATAGTAATTATAATAGTCGCACGATCAACGTTAATCATAATAATTCAGAATCATATATACCGAATAATGATACCGGCTTCTTCGCGCTCTCACTCTATTTTTCTTCTCCACTTTCTCTCGACACTTATTATTTTTGTTTTTTTTTTTTTTACGACTTTTTTTTTTAGTACTTGTACATTTGCATCGCGCTTTTAAAAACGCAGAGAGAGGATATACACATCGACTGCGTGAGGTAAGTGGCGAACAACACTAAAACCAAAAAACTATAATATATATACATATCGATTATCTCTTCTCTTTCCATATAATATATAATATAGGTACTGAGGTGTTTGCTCTTCGTTCCTTCATCCTTGCTTCCCATTTTTTCATTTTATTCTTAAGTATATCATCGTTAAGTAAAAACATTCTCGCGCGCGCTCACTTTTTCTTAAGGGGAGGGCATTTATAAGAACGAAACGATAAAGCACACATTATCAAACGTAAACATCTTCACGGGGGGCGTGGGGACAGGAGGGAAATGCGTTTTTATAAGTGGAGGTATATTTGTTCGACTAGAGCCGCCGTACAACTATTAATACTTGGTCGGTCTATGGCCAATGGTACGTAGTTGTATACATAAATATTACGGGATGCGCCTTGTAAATATATTACGTATGTATGCGGATTGATTTTTCGGTCGATCGATGCAAAATCAATGGGTTCCGGCTCGTGCTTCGTAGGAAAGTATAAGTCTTTGAGATATAACAGATTATATTTATATGATTAATAATGCGATACTATGAAAAATTGGCTCAAGTATACTGTTCCGGTTTGCTATCTGACTTTGCGACTATTGTGTTATATGTATGATATATTTGAGTTTGTTTCACGCTTGAAGGATGAAACGTTGAACTTTTACTGATGTATGTTGCTAGGAATGCTCGCATTTAATTACGGTTGCTTTAGTTACTATTTATATCTAAATAAATATTGATAATTGCTTTGCTATGTAGTATAACGTAACTATTTCGACGATTTGCCTATTGTATACTAAATATGTAAAATGATGATTACAATCAGTTTTATAAGTTGTGATAAAATAGAATAAATAAATAACCATTAAATGTTCTATTTTTACTTGCTCAACAAGCACTTGAACAAGTTAAAATATTTTATATTTATGTGTGAGTGTGTAATGCCGTATTTCATAAGTCAATCGAATCAATTTCACGGAGCAAATAAATAACGTGAACTAATTAAAAAAAAAATTTGTTTGAACACTTGCTTTGCACGACAAATTTTATTTGCCATGCTGATTTATTTATGTGGTAACTGGTGAGTTTTCGCGTTGAAAATATTCTGATTGCACAATGTACTATTTCTTGTAACTGATTACATGTAAACATATCTATTGTAACTATGTGAGTTTTAAATAATGTATATCTATACGTCTTCTTGTGAGTGTGTATATATAGATACATCTGTGATAAAGTTAAACTTTAATAATAAAATATTAACGTGAACCTTTCAAAACAATCCTGCAATTAAAAACGATCTATTTCCAATAATAATCAACTAAAAATCTATGTGCATATTTGTAATGTAAGAAACTGTATATTTCGGCGGAACGCAATTGCTTTTTGCATCGATCGATTTTTATAGCGAATGAAAGTTTGTTTATGATTTTACATTTAATATGATATACGAGTAGACAGACTTCCTCATTTTAAATGCAGAATACTGGAATGACAATAAATATAAAGGATCGAGCGCGCACGACAAAGCACCGAAACTCTGTCGTCGCCTCAACACAGCATCGTCAAGCATTACGTTATCGATATACACGGGTAACTTAAAAGTGACAAAACAGAAAAAAACATCTTCGGACAACTGAATTTACGCACTTATATGGAGAGAAATAGGATTGAGTGCAATGACATCGGCAAGCCCGGCAGATTACGCTGGCGCTTAATTGTACAGATTCGAGTTCGTCAAGTTCAACAACAAATCAATAAATTAATAATAATAGAGGTAAACGATAAATAATAAATCAACGGCGTATAATAGTTACAATGCGAAAGCAGATATTTACAGGCGCAGAACTGAAGTCTTACAATAACACAAGCAGATTTTTAAGTAAGTCATTATTTCAAGCGTCCTTTGCCGAGTGCCGAAATCGTCGCATCTCCTGATTATTCGAACAACTTTTTTCTCTTGTTACATTGTTTGCACACCTTTTTTCTCTCATCAACGAACGATCGTTACGGTTTCTGTGATTATTGCTTTGTACTTGACGTTTTTTTTTGCGAAGTTTCTTTTTGTTATTTCTTTTCACTTTTGCTTATTCCACCTCGTTTAAATAGAATACAGTACAGCGTTTTAACGTACAATTATAATTAGCAGATATAAATGCGCACTGTGTGTCACGGCAATCATTTTATTATACTATTCTTCTTTGTTTTTCTTTCTCCTGACTATACGTTGTACGAATGTTGCGAGAAACGTAATGATTACGTGTACATAGGTTGTCGCACTTAATTAAACTCGAGTTTTTGTACCTACTTTGAAGCTCAGAAAGAAAAGTCTTATTGTAATTTTATATCAGTGTTTCTTTAAATTGATTTCACATTTTTATAATATTTTAATGTACACTAATGACTTACATAAAGAGTTTAACCGTTCATTTTTTTTTTAATTAAATGAGACTTTTCTTGCTGAGAGATTTAGACGAGGTTTACAGTATATATGTTTGAATAATTTTTACAATTAACTTTTCATCATTCTGTACAAAAAAGCAAACAGCTTATTTATATTAGTTTTTTGCGTGCGCGCAATTTAAAGTCGGTCTCGAAAGGCTCTACTGCTCGTCAACGGCTAAACGGTTATTCGACACTTTTTTAAGATCTATTGTTGTACGATTCAGGTACACATTACTTTTTGTATTTTTTAAACTTTTTGTTCTTATGATTTTCTTTTGTATCTTTGTATCATTATTTCTCCACAATTCTTAAAAGAAATCGTCATTCTTGACAAACTTTCGAAAAGTACAGAACAAACGTATTTCTTCTTTCTTTAATTTTCAAAGTTGACAGCGCAGAAAAGGAGTTCGAAACACAGCTTAGTTAATTTTAAGTTTTGAAAATTCGCTTAAAAAAAACACACCGTGTCACCGAAGTAGTTAATTACATTTTGTTACAAACATACGCATACAATGAATGATACACACTTCAAAACCGATTCATCGAAGAAGTAAAATTTATAAATTAAAAACATTGTTAAATGGGGCCAATCTTGTAGAGACAAAAAAATTTTTCAATAATATGCACTGAACGTGTAACTACTGTAGTTTCTATAACGATATGTTTAAAACAATTATTTACTTCAATGGAGAAAAATAAGACGATATTAACATTTAACGAATCTATTTATGTATTTGGAATAAGAATCAAATATTATCAATACTGTGAGGTACTATAAGGAAGCGTAAAGTAACATTGAAAAAAAACTGTCAAAGAATCAGCTCAATATTTTTAGACTCCTATGCCTACTTTTGATTCTCAATTTTTTCTTAATTAATATTTTGAGATGTTCTCTTGAAGCAATTATGTACTTTTTTTATAAATTATTATTTCTATTACTAATTATAGTAGTTATAGATGCCATATCTTCCTAGAGTAAAGCTACTCTGATTTCATTCAAAAATCACTTAACTAAAGTAAAATAATCTAAGAAATTCAAGTAACGTTCTTTAACTTTTAATAGAAATTAAGATTCAATATAATTCGATGGTTTAATACTTTAAGTAAACAAAAGGATCTTATCTTTTATACTGATAACAAGATTAAGAAAAACAGATACTTTTACAAGTTATAAACAAAACTACTTCAACACGAGAAGAGCAGCTTTAACTAGAGGCATCTTTAACCGAGTGCTAAATACATTTTATATTTTTTCTTTTGCGGCATTCCACGAATTATTATCAGTGTGCTCATTTCCTTCCGATAAGTTTCCATCAAAATGATTTCGTCTAGGAGCAACACTTACAAAATTACATTCTTACATTGAAAAATTAATTTCTTTCTCCTATTTTGATGAATTTGTCATTTAAAAAATCGTCCTATGTCTATTATTTATAACTTAAATTAACTATTTTTAATACATTCATCCCATTTATTTAACCACGAGGACAGTTTTAAAAAGATTTGTCTAAAGCTGCCGAGAGATAAAATGAAATCACGCAGATAAAGTATAAAAATTCAATATATTCAATAGATTGAATGTTTTCAAATGTTAAAAAGTTTTGATTTAAAAAATATTATTTTACTGAACTTTGCATGTTTTTGTTTTTAAAAAACTGTCCCGATGTAAATTCTTTATTTTAAAAGTGTTACTGAATGTGTGAAGTAATAAATAACAATAATGGAGTTTTAGCAATAACATGCCTATGTCTCACTCTAAATGATACAACTTAGTCTATCAGGTACTGCATTGGGTTTCTTTTCTGTCATGGTAACATGCACCAGTCCGGTATATAAATATGAATGTGTTGAAATTCTCTCTTTATCGTTACATAGTCCGCTTTTAAATCTCTAAAAAAATTATCGTGTCAGTCGGATCAGAAGATTAACTGGCAAAATAGTTAAAAAAAATTAAAAAAAAAAATGAAATAAAATCTTAAAACTCTCACGCATCACTCTATGCAATTTTTTGCGTAGAATTATTAAAATAAACCTTATAAATTTTTTATATAATAACTTAAACATTAATAAACATATACGTAAAAGATTTCTAGATAAAAGAGAAAATAAGGAATTTGCGTTGAAAACGTAAATAATACAAAATATATAGTTTAAAAAACCTTAATGATTAAAAAATTAATCCGTACCGTTACCTATCACCTTAACGATTAAGATAAACAAAGACGCTTTAAAACTGAGAGTATAAATATTGATTTTTTTCTTTTCCTTGAGATAAATCTTAAATATTAGCGGTAATGTTTCTTGGATCAAACTGTATGTTTGCGTATGAAAATTAAGGCTTTCCATTTGAAGTCTTTGCAATTTCCTATTTTCTAAACCTAAGTTTCCCTTGCATAAACATTTGCTACATGGAAGTTCCAACTGAACCCTTTTATCTATTTCATCTATTTTAATGTGTTATCAGATCTAACAGATAATGGAGAATGTTACGCATTGGAAGGTTGAAACATTGTGTAAGTCTGTATAAAATACATATAAAATCAGTCACCATTAAAACGTGTATATGTATAAAAGTGGGTAAAAAATGATGTTCCTAATACTTGGTTCCCTCAGTGATAAGTAAAAACGGGCCGGAACTCACGGAATGATTATAATATAATAATTCGTTTTAAAAGTAAATCATATTCGCCTATTATATACCTTATATTATAGTTCTCATTCTCTTTTCGTTTCGCTTAAGTAAACGCTGGAGTCTTCTATTATTTTTCGAATCTCCTATTTCCTCTACTCACTCATATGAGCATTATTTAAATGAATTCGCGATCACGACACAAAATCTAACTGCCTACAAACAGAATTATTTTCACCATTCTCATCGTGAGCGAGGAATCGCAGAAAAATCTTAAGATTATATGTTTCAAAATTTGCATTCTTGAGTTACTCGATAAAAATAGTTTTGTTCATAGACAATCTTCGGTTCAATCACGTGTCAAAACGATTGTGCGATAACTGCAAAGTCGTCAAAACAATGAACCATTAGGATACCGAAACACCGGTCAAATACGCACTTTTTGGAACTTTTCGACAGTGCACTTACTTCAAGATAGTTTAATTTCGCTTTTTTTGTGTCATGGGCGACAGAGACATTTCACTTCGTTATTATTTTTTCCCTTTTTTCTTACTTTAAATAGGATTCCATCAACACCGCTAGTAGGCGGTATAGCAAATATTAAGTCCTCCAAAGAGGCCCACGTCAAATTACGTTTATGTTTCGGTGGGGATCTCTCCTGTGCTTCAGGAACTTTGTACGTCACGCACCACAGCTTACTTCAACCGTTTGTTTCGATAATTTTTTGGGACAGCGTCTCGTTGCTATCGCCTTTCGTCGTTCGGCTATCCATTTTGTTATTCAAGCTTTCTTCACTGCCGCCAGATTCAAAGTTGACACTGGTTAATTGCGTATTCTCCATATCCGGTGACTCTTCTTGCTGTTGCTCTTGCAATTTGTTGGTTTCCTCACTTTCTCTTGGCTTATACTGAAAATATGTAAATTGTTAAAAGTATTATTGTAATATAATTAAGGCGTTTATCTTTATTATAAAAAAAAAATGCAAATTTTATGTCATTATCAGAAAAGATTATCAAAAAATGCTTGAGTTTCTCATTTTGAATAATTATATGAAGAGTACAAATTTTATGTCAGCAGAGATTGGCAAAGATACTTGAGTTCAAACGAGGAAAACGAATGTAATTAATTGTTTATTACTCGCTTAATCATAGAGAATCAATAAGATATATTTACTTAAATACTTTTTGTATTTGGAAAGAGAAGATTAATATAGTCATTCATCTATTTTAGTACATTAATATCATTAATCTTAACCCTGTATTTGCTTATAATTAATGTGAAGACTTATATTTATAATTACCTGAGGATTTTCTGTGATACGAAGATCTTTTCTTATCCCATTCATTTCCCAAGGTGCTAAAAGGGGCTCCTTTGCGCAGGATTCAATGGTACCATTAGGATGTGCACCCTACGTAAAAAATAAAACGAAACTTAATAAAAAAATACTTTTTTAAAAATATCCAAAAACATACTTTAGTATCACAACGTTTGTTGGTCAGTGTTGGCGTGGAAGGACAAAGTACTGCTAGCTCGATTTCGTTGCTTATAACAGCAGGTTGACCAACGGAAGTTGAGGAATTATCAACGCAACAGCTATTACCATTTCTTGTTAAAACACGATTTTTCAACGGCTGTGAACTTTCGCGTAGTGACCTCAGACTTTCGTACTTCTTTCTACAATACATGCAGCTTAAGCATACAAGAATGCAGATTATACTAATACTTATTCCCAATATAACACCTGAAATAATTAATAATGTTTATTATATTAAAAATTGTTCAATTATTAATTAATATTAATAATTTTCAAAGTAAATATTGTACCAAGTTTTTTATCTTCTTTCGTTTTTGGAATTGTTTTTTGCTCGTCTAACAAACTTGGGGCTTCAGAAGAACTACCACCAGTAAAAATGATAATTGGTTCAGATGGATTGCCAAACCCAGCTTTCGTCGCTGCCTGAACAACGACAAAATAACGTTTTCCTGGTACCAAACCTGGCAGACTCGTTGATGTTTTATTTCCGAATACCGTTACATTGTTCCAAGTTGATCTAGGCTCAGATTTATTCGTTGAATAAGCAATGAAGTAACTTTGAATAACGCCATTGACACTATTAGGTTCTTTCCAAGCAACGCGAACTTTTGTACTGTTCACTAAAAACCATTGGATGCCTTCAACCTTTCCTGGAACTATATAATTATTGTTTATAAAAAGTAGCAATGTAATTATTAAAATTTTTAATTTATTTGCAATTTTTTTTCTTTGATAAAAAATACAGCTTATTTACCATCTTCTTTGGTATAACATTCAACGGTCTCACTAAAAGGATTTTCGTTAGTGTCATTACTAGTACCTCTTACTTTGAATTGATAAAGCTCAAATGGTTTTAGATTTTTGATAACAGTTGATGTTGATTCACTGAAAATTTTAAAATTAATGTAAGATATAATCAAATTAAATAAAATACTCAGTTTATAAAACATTATGCTTACACTGGTATGCACGTTGAAGACTCGTTTAATGAATGAACAGAAAAATAACAAACTTCAAATAAATTTGATTCGCTTGGTCCAGCTGATAACCATGATAAACTAATAGAACTTGAAGATAAAGGAACAGCTTCTAATCCGGTTGGTGCGTTACTTGCTACGAAGTTAAATAAAAATTGACATCAAACATATTTTGTAAAATGTTTAAATAAATTAATTATATTGTTTTTTAACTTACTTAAAACTTTTTTCAAATTTGCTTGTTTAATAATACAATGTACTGATTCTTCAAAGTTTAGAGCGCACAGCTCTATTGAATAAGAAGCGTCAGATTCTACAAGAAATAAATAATAATTTAATTCTGTACGTGATACAAATATTGGTTAAATGTTTAAATGTTTTTAACATACCAAGATTAGCAAATATGTATTCTGTGGATTCTTTTGTTAAATTTATTGCAATAATTGCAATTCCTTTCTCAGTCTTACAAGAAATTAACCATGATGCAAATTGTAGTGTTGAATCAGATCTGACGGTCCATTTGACCTATAAATAATAATTATAAAATAAATAATTATTATTATATGATTGATAAGTATTTGATACTGCTATGAAATTAAAATTTTGAATTTACCTTAATGGCAGTAGAGTTAATGATAAAAATTTGAGCTTCGATAAGATCATTTGATGATGGCATTGTAATGGTTGTCCACTCAAGCTGTGATTCACTAATATTTGGCCATCCCATTTCAGTTCTTGCAAGGACACGTAGATCATACTTTTCGCCAGGAGTTAAGTCTAGTAAAAATATTTTTTAATAAAAATTTAACATCAGTTATATTTACATTTTGGTTTTAGTATGGTTACTATTAGAATCTTTACCTGATAAAACATATTGTTCTACATCAGCAGGTATAGTGCGAATTCGTACTGATGGATGCTGGAAGAGTCTCCATTCAAGTTTATATCCTGTTACAATTCCTTGAGCTTCTTTTCGTGTCAAAGGTTTCCACGTTACATTCAGTTTTGTACTTCCAATCACATTAACAGAAATCTTTGGGGCAGTTTTTGGAACTAAAATAATCATAAAATCATAAAATCAAAACGCTCAAAAAATATATTATCAAAAACGTTAGCGCAATAAGACATACCACTTGCATTAGTAGAACATATAATAGTAGCAGATTGGTCACTCGCGCCATAAGTCGTATATAAACGTACGTAAAAAATGTAGTTTGTAAATGGTTCTAAATCTTTTGTGATATTAACAGCTGTAACATTACCGCCTTGAGGATTGGATACTTCTTCTCTACCACCTTCTATTTGTTAAAAATAAAGAAATATTATTTGTAATTAATATTTGCTTATATATTCAATTATCATTTAATTTAATTTTATTACAAAATCATGATTACTTAAATTTAACAAAAAATATATATATATTTTTTTGTCCTTACCTACTGGCCTATAATGAACGGTGTAGGCAGTAATATTTTCAACACCTAAAAACTTTGGCCGTTTCCAGGAGATTAACATTTTCACAGGCGACTGTGCTTCACACTTGAGTAACTCGGGTGCGGCTGGGCTATTGCGAGATGCGTTAACTTGTAGCCGTCCAGCAGCCCAAATCTCGCCGGCAGCATTAACCGCTACACACTGGTAAATTCCTGAGTCTGATGGGACCGTTGCCGAAATTGCCAATTCCACTTTATTGAAATCTTTGTCATACGCCATCTTACGCCCTACAATTTATTATTTAAAAGTTAAGAACTTGCACCATTACTAGTTCATCCAATTTATTAAGTATACAATAAATAAGTAAAGGCTTGAATTGTTTAAAATAATGTTCCAATTTTTCCAGTCTCGAGTTAATAAGGAATACAATATTTAATAATTATTGAGTTATTTTACAAAAGGCTTAGATATAAAAGATATTAAAACAGAGATTCAAACTTATTATAAGTTCAACTTAAAAAATTAATCTGGATATTATTATTAATAGATTACAAAAGCTGAGGTGTAACTTCTTATCCAATACACGAGGTTATTACTTCTTACCATTATTAGTGATATCTTCCGCGTTTTTCAGCCAATAAATGCGCGGTATAGGATAGCCCACAGCTTGACACTCAAATCTTGCTGTCCTTCCGTTCGGACAAACTTGATTCACTGGCTTTCTGATGAATGAAGGCGGTATAAGCACCTCGACTGTTACATTCTACAAGTAATTTAAATTTTAAAAAACTTTTCTCAGTGTCTAATATAAATAATTAAGTTATTCAAAATAAATTGATGCACTAATTACTAACTTGTAACTCAGTACTGTTACTCTTTACATTCTTGAGGGCACAAATATAAATGCCTGTATCCGAGGCCGTAACATTTGTCAGCTCAAGAACAGCCAAGCCAGAACTCGAGTTGAGAAGAACTCGTTGTTTAACCGCTTCAGTATCATCTAAAATGCACACATAATGTATTTTACAACTGACGAATCAGCACTTGATAAGGAATAAAGCAGAGAAAGAAAATTTCGTCTTACCCGTACGATGTGGAATGAAGCTCCACGCAGTCGTCGGCGTCGGATAACCGGAAGCTGCGCACGCGAGTCGGAGTTTGCTACCGTTTAGTATTGAGTGTCTGTAGGAAGTTTGCGGAAACAACCGAACAGGACTGTGCGACTCTTCCTTGCCATCGAGCCTCGAAACGACCGTTAGTTTAGCCTCTTTACTTTTCTTAGTCACGTTTAAAAAATCATTGGCTGCTACGCATCTGAAATTTCAAGGAAAGTGATTAATAAATTTTTGTTTTGCTTCAGGTAGTTTTACATATATTGATATCAACATTATCTTTACCTGTATGAACCAGCATCAGAAAGTTTTGTTTCTCTTATATAAAGAACACCGGTTGGTATAAATGCATATCTAAACACAAATAAGGTAATGTTATTTTACGAAAAAAATTCATATAAATAAATTAAAAATAGCAGTTACAAGATACGCACTTCTTTTTATTGTAATCAGTCGTTATGATTTCTCCATTGTGCAGCCACGTGATGTTAGGCGGAAATGGTACACTGTCGATGAAGCACGATAATCTTGACACCTCACCTTCTTGCACTGTCAGATCTTCCGGCGATTCTCTAAATTCATGAGCGAGTTCTACAACATTAAGGCAGCGCTTTAGCCAAAATTCTTTTTGAAATTGAATATTGTTTTGAAACCATAATCCGATACTCACCAGCATAGAGTATATTGGTCGGCGCTGATCGCAGAGATCCCTTGTCCGAAGTGTGAGCTATGCAGCGATATTCGTGCTTCTGACTACTCCTGAAGTCGTAGTCGATGTCGCTCAGGGTAGCATTTCCCGACCTTCCCTTACGCTTCTGCACTATAGAATTTTTTCTCTGTAAAAAAACGAAGGGGTTGCATTAGGAATGAAATTAATAAAATTAATTTTCTATTTAATAAAATTTACCGATTATAAATTTTGTATAAAAATATAAAAATTACAAGCATTTATACAATCTATTACGAATCTTTGGATTAAATTCATTATTGACGAATTTTCATAAATAAAATAAAAAAATCATAAAACGTAATAATTTTTTTCATAATAAATAATAAATATCATCTATCTACCTATCCAACAAAGTCGGGTAGTTAGTCTTAGATCTATAAACGTTTTCATACCAATTATCAATGAAATATTTTATAGATGAAACGCAGAGGGTTTATCAGCAAAGACCAAAACATTATGTTAGTATGACAAAGACTCGTTTCTCAGCGCCTGCGACATTTCATCCGCCAGCCAGGAAGTTGTATATATAAATCAGTCGCAATCAATTATACAGCTTCCCAGTATTCGTTGATCGACGGTGTGATTACAGTTTTCAAAATAACATAACACCAACTGTTGTACTTTTGTTATGTCGAGAATTTGAAAAAATATGTATTACAAGTATGTTTACGAAAACTTCAAAGCGTACATTAATTTGTTTGAGTGCAGTTACGTGATTTTCTCGCGTTATATTTATGACAATAACATAATACTTAATTATGATGTAATGAAATGAATAAGATTCTTGAAAGTTGATGAAAAAGTTTAAAAATTTTCGAATAAAGAACCAAAATAAATTTATGAAATTACCGCGTGCAACATTACTGTTTGAAACCTGTTTATGTTTTTTTTTTTTCATCTAATTTAAATATCTAAAATGAAGAAAAAAATTAATGGTTTCTCACGGCATTTAGACATTGCCAAGCGATTTTATCACAGACCGAACTGTTTGGTAATACCAAACAATTTTCACGGACTATTTTATATGAATAAATAGGGCAGCAACCAGACGATTGCTAGTCAGAACTATATTTCTCATTGTGATTCTATTTCTATACCTTTATCTTTTTCTTTACCTTTTTCCCGCGACAGACAGTATTCAGCCTGATAAAATCCTTTGTCATAACAAAATGCCGTCCTCTAGACGAGATCCTTTTGTAATAAATTTTCACTTTCATCCGAAGAAAATCATTTCAAATTCAAATGAATCGTTTTGACGCAGGGATCTACGTTTTAAAAACATTGTTTTCCCCCTACAAACGATATCCATCTAACTAGACGTACAAAAGTACCTGAAGCAATGTTTATTCCCAGCGCTTCTTTTTTGGAGATCAGATATATCCTCGCGAAAAATATTTACTCCTAAGCGTCTGCATCTCATATCGTGTAAGTACTAGTAAATACGAATAATCTCTAACAGTACATATGTTTTTCCTCCTGCAAAATAATGATCAATTCAAAAATCTAACTTGAAAAAAACTTTAAGATCTCGAAACCTAATTCTATGAGCTCCAACTTGCAATTATTACTCAACAGTTTCCAATTAACCTAAACAAAAAATCTCTACCTCTCCAAAAACCATTAAAGCATCTCTAATACAAACCTTGTGGATGCGTAGCGAGCCGTTGGGCAGCCGGTTGCATCTGTCCTGGCCGCAGGGCGGCGCGGCCTCGCCGTTGTAGAGCCAGCTGATCTCATCCGCCGAGATAGCCGTGTGATGGCCCGGGTTACAGGTGAGCGTGATGCCCTTGTGGCCCAGCACGACCTCGCCCCGCGGCCTGATGTCCAGGACGAGGCCACCGCCGCCGCCGCCGCCGCCGCGGGCCTCTCCAGCCTCCGATTTGGAGCTGCTCCTCGAGCTGCCATTGACTCGGACACCTGTGAATTTAGGAGTGACGGTTAGATTTGGTGTAGAGATTTTATTAGAATGTTTATTTACAAGTGATGTTGTTTAGGAATATTAGATTTTGAAGATAAGTAGCTGTTTATCCGGGTGGAAAATGAGGAGCGAACTAGATTTTCTGGATATTAATTGAGCTCGGCTAAATCGTTTAGTAGGGCTTAAGCGAATTTAAACACTGATTCCCATTTAGTGCGTAATAGCTGCTAATACATTAGATTGCGATTTTTCCAGACAATTCCAGATCCGAGAGAGCCGGCCCCCCGAACAACGCAATTACACGGAAAGGTCATTAAACCAATCTCATTCCTCGTTTACGTCACACCGGCCAAAGTTACAGCACAGCTTGCAAAACATCGCCTATACAACCTCATAACTCACACACGCATCTCCTTAAACATTCGTCAAAACGTAATAAAAAAAAGGAAAAACCGCCAGAATCAGCCAAGCAAAGAGCGGAGGGGGCCGCGCGGTTCCCAAGGCCAGTGACCGGCTCCGGCGCTCTCGATCCGCAGCGCGCCTCGAAATAAAGTAAGGCGCAGAAAAGAAAGCCTAAGAAACAGAGGGGGTTCGAAGCCTCGCGTACAATCGATGCGCAAAAGCCCGGCCCGCTCGCGTCATTACATACATTTTACTACCTCTTCTCCCTTCTCTCTCTCT
>JAPYZB010001749.1:0-13546 GCA_030522745.1 Eupelmus kiefferi | reverse complement strand
CAATGTTTCTGGTGAATATTTAAAATATCTATCAATTACCTTTATATTAAAATTGTAAATGGTGTATTATGCTCTCAGCGTTATTCGCTTATCGGATTACGAGTTTCATGGATGCCTCATTGACGAGAGAAGCGGGCACATAAAGTTTCGATTTTATAACCCATTAAATCCCTCTTGCCACATTCACTCTTCTTTTAATAAAATTTATTGTTCTGCGAATTATTTTATTTTTTGAGTATAATAAGATTTGTAAGTTGAGAAGATTAGATAAAATTTATCGAAACATTATAATATGCATAAACTAATTATTTTCTAAATTGAAATTTATTTTATTTATTTTCTTACTTATACATTTATTTGTTACAGTATCTTAGTATGAAAGAATTTTAAAACTAAATAAGAAACTTAAGATCATAAAATAAGACGCGCAGTAAAAAAAGTAAAACAATATCAAAACTTTTTGAACATAAACAGAAATAAAATATCGCTTACAGAAACAAACTGCTACCTCAAGCTTAAATCTTGTCATGAAAATAAAGTATGTATGAGATTTATGATGAACAAAATTACATTATTCGCTTCATTTGAATCATGTGACAAATTGCAATGTCCGTTCAATAGAATGAGTAAAACGAAGGAAAAATATGTCAGTACTGTCAGAAGGTAAAATATGTATAATACGTTTTATCAGATTAATAAAGTTTATTTGCAAAGTAAATAAAAAATTTATTAGCCATTATTAGTTTTTTTTTCCTGAACAGGTAATAACAAACAATCACCGTCAATGAGAAAAACTATATCCAGGTTACGGACATATAATTTCTAGATAATATGTATTTTCAAAATACCATTTAATAAAAATTTAAAAAAATAAATTTGTCTAGTAAATCTTTGAGAAATTTTTCTTTTTATTTTTATACTTTTTACACTTTTAATTCTACTTTATAATAGAGCTAGATCGCACGTCTTACAAGAACCGACCTTTATCTACTTGAGCGCTTATGCATCAAGTAATCTTGCTGAAACTATCTAACTTAGTACAGATAAACTTTAACGCTTTTTATAGCTAAGTCAATATAGTTTTTGTATAATCGTTTTTCTTAACAATGAAATAACTAAATATTTGTATTAATTAAAATTCCTTTAAATTATTATAATAAATATTGGCCATATTTAAACTTAATTAATTTAACAATTATCTAACCAAACGCAACGTTATAATGGTTATGTCAGTTATTATCAGTATCTATTAAGAGCAATTCAATTAAAATGTTAAATAAAAAAAAACAATTAAAATGTATTTCCTAGTTAAAAAATAAGTAACGCAACAATGGATTAAAAATGTTATGATAATGTCTGCTAAGAAAAACTTTCTATATTAATCACAAAGTGAATGCAAATTTGTTCTAAATTTTGATACATTCCGATTTCTATTAGTCTCCTATACAAAATATTATACTATATAATAATATTTGTTTAAATTTAATAAGTAATATATTTATGTTTATATTACATTCTGTATACCCGCCTTAAATTTTAATACTACAAAAAAAAAGTTTCATACACCATTTTTATTGCACTCCCGTACTTGCCATTTACGAACAACAAGACGCTCATATCTAAAATGCGCAAACAAGCTCTATCATAAAAACACGTTCCACTCGAGCTCCGCTATCTGCGCTCCAAAAAATGTTCTATCCCTCCGTAAATATTCGTGCGCCCGCCTGCGCCAGCTGGTTTGTGTCTATACAAGATCTTCGTGATTCCTGCGCCAAAGTAATCAGATTCCTCTGCCGCCATCTCAAGTGGAGATCTCGATACGCCTTTTCATCTTCAGAAGAAAAAACGGCTAATACTGCGCTATAGTAGAACCGCCTGGATTTGTTTCTCGAAATTCAGAGCTTGCGCAAGCTCGGGCGCGCCTCGGGGGAAAATCTCGGGACGTGAGTGCTTCGCGATATAAAAATTGATAGCCCCTTTTAGCGAAAGAGCACCTCTACATATGCCACCGCTTCCGACTGTACATCTCACACGTCACTTTCTTTTTTCTGTTCTAGGTAAGTCCAAATCCTGACGCTTTTTCGACTCTCCGCTCGAGTAAGTACAACAATGAATTCAAATTTGATTGTGTACATCCAAAATGATTTGTTTCTCGGCGTGCCAATTTTACGAGCGGGGCACGCTTGAAATGTTTCGACGATAATCAGCTTGAATGGGCGGCCTGACACGCCGATATGGCGTACAGCGTCCGCGGCCGTAAAACTAGAGAAGATCGATTAATCTGCTTTTAAATGGGTCAGAGCGAAGGTATAGTATATAGGCGTGTTTATATGTGTATGCAAGGGAGCGCACCTTTGCGCCAGCGAACTTGCGTATACGGTGTGCTAAAGTCTCGGCGATACTGGCTACATAGGATTTAATGTCCTTAACGGCTGGGATACCTAAGCTGGGTGAATTTGATTCAAAACTTTGGAAAATCTGATAGAACTTTCGTAGCGAAATGTGCGCTAAAGAATTTATTGGGAGCCCGTTTACTGTAATTTGCTGAAGAATTTTCTTTTATAAAAAGGTCAAAAAACGTATAAGATGATGAAATTTTATTGGCTCACACGTTTAAAAATAAAGGAGTGACTTTTAAAATAAATTGGCTTGGAAAATTTAGAACTGGGAGTAATAAATAAATTCCGTTAAAGCGCGTTAAAGATTTATTTATCTTTTAACTTATTGTACTTTTAGTGAGTGAGTTTTAGAATAGAATTTCTTTATTTTTAAAAAGGAAAGATCATCAAAAAAATAACAAAAGTATTTTTAAAGCGTAATCATATTTTTTGAATAATATTTTTCTAATATTTGATATTTTTATTCTTTTAGTATTATATTCTTTTTGCAGAATATTTTTATCCATATATATATATTTTAATACATATTTGACAACTATGTGTTTACGTTCTCTATGAAAGGAAAATAATTTTCAGTTGTTTTCTAAAAAATAATATATTTATAAAAAGAATATTGAAAACATTTATTTTTTATACATTTTTTTAAATTTGAGCAAATATTGCCTATAATACTTTTTTATACAAATGAAAACTTTTATTTTTTTATTCGTTCAAAATTCAAGTAAAATCTGAATATCAAATTTTTTATCAGAAATCAGGTATAGTCTTTGTGAAAATGTAAAAATTCAAATACATTTAAATTGAATCTGTAGTAATACAAAGACAAGAATAATCTTCACATACCTATATATCTCGCAAAACATAAGTCAAGAACGAAATTCGCAGAATTCCTATTTCTTCTTACGAGCTGAAAGAACATTTAAGGTAAAAAAAGAGACAGCACTCGAGTAAAGCCCGTTATCACCATTTTTCATTACATCGCTGCTAAACTTTAAACGAAGAAGCTCAGGAACCACAAAGAAGATCCTCGGCAGTCGGAAAACTATTAATGAAAGTAATAAGCTCTCCGAACCTCTGCTGTCCAAAGAAAGTGTAAAAGCAAAAGAAAGCGAAGTTCGTCGAGAAATGATACAGCTCGCCGGGCTTGCGGTATATAAAACTACGGAGAAAGTCGCTCCGGGAGATTCCGTGGCGGCGGCTCGTTTTTCATTCCCTTTTCCAAGAGCTCGCGCGACTACGACCTATATTTCAGCCAGTCCGGCGTCGGAAATTGCTACGACGAAAGGCCGAAATCGCGATTTACAAAGAGGCTACAATAAAACGAAGAGACAAGCTGGGGTGGCTATTAAATTATCGATTTTTAAGAGGCACGCGGGCTCTTGGGAGCTCATTTATTTTTCCGGCTCGAAGCTACCTATCGCGCCTTGAATTAGATATGCGAAAACGTGCCGGCTTCTATCTCTGCAGCGCGGGGAAATACAGAATGGCCTGGCTCTTTGCGCTCGAGCTGTTTCTGGTGGGCGTTCATTCGAATCGAATTTCAGCTTGTCGTGATTATAATTAGAATGGAACGAGATAAGATTTTCAATTGATACAGATAGACGTGGGATGGTGAATTTAATGGTTTTGCGGACGGGTATTTGTTTAAATATGTACATTCTTGGTACGAGTTGATGGATGTTTGTTATTTGGTCGGTGAATAATGCAATTATCCAGCAACTTAATTGCTAAACGCAGTGAACTTTCATTGTTTTACAGATATAATTAAATTTAAATTCGATTGTGTAATATTTATTTCCGTTAAATGGTCCAGAAATTTAATTACAAATGAATTTTAATAGATATTTCAAACAGAATGATTTATGAATTATAAAAATTTTTGCCCATTGTTTAAAAGTGCTTGAGTATATAATATTTGCACGTAAATTGAGTTTATTAAGTGCGATAGTAATTGACAGAGAAAAAAAATTGATAGCTCAGTAGTAAAAGAGCGATTTAGTCGGACATCGTCAGTTGCATCTGCCGGGTAATATTAGTTATATATTGAACAGTAGTGTAAGAGAATTAGGTGGAAAAAATTGAATAAAATCTGATGACAAACGTGTAATAAACTTTTATGTATTACTTTAAGGAATTTCTTTAATAATCACTTTAGATAATCAGAGATGTGTTTCTATGATTTAAGAAAAATTGGATTAGTACTATTCATTGAAAAAAATGAAATAAAAATAAAATAATAATAATAATAATAATAATGAAAATAAAAAATTAAAATTTTAAGAAATATTTATAAAATAAGGTGTTATATGTAAATAAAAATAAAATCAGATAGTAATTACATTAAATTTTTTGCTTTTCGCTTAAAAAACTTGCTGCATAAGATAAAATTTATTTAATTTCGAGAATATTTTAAAGAATAATTTTTAGCTATTAAAAAAATTTTCTACGGTATATTCGTTGGCAAGTAACCAAAATATACTATACTACGGTTCGTGGGACTCTAGTTTCTACACTTATGTAAAACAAATATATACATAAAAAAATAACTTTAATAATAAAAGAATAATTTTTTGAACAAACTAATTTTTTCTACTAAAATTAATATTTTAAATCTAATATTTCATTTAAATCTACCCTAAAGACACATTACAACTAACTACCATCCTAAAAAAACCGTTGCGACTGCACTACAGCACATCGTTTCCTTGTCGACTCTCCGCTTTAACGAGCTCCAGCACAGCAGCAGATTTTCGTCGTCGTGCTTGAAAACCTTTCCTCCCGTCTGTTTACAAAATATCTACAGCCTAGCCTTCCATTAATTAAAGCCCCGGCAAGGTCCGGCCTCGCCGGTGCACCCGCAATAATTGCGCCAGTTTTCAAATGGCCCGGAGCTCTTCCACACAAACAAACCGCCTGCTCCTCGTAAAATATACAACCGTGCGGACTCCCTCGCGGCGTCATTTGGCCCATATATCAGCTCGCGAAAAAAAAGCGGTAAAACAGCTCGGCTCACGCACAGTAGCATGTCCTGGACCTAAATACAACGCGCGCACACGTTTCATCGATCGATCATGCCGCGCGAGGAAAAAATAAAGTACCGGTGGTTTATAATTAACGGCTAACGCGGAAGTTCTAGAGCGGAAGGCGGCGAGACGCGCCGCTTATCTCAATTAGCGCCGAGGTGAGAGTATCGCTGGGGCGGGGATACAAAGCTTCCTTTTAGCCGGTAAACTTGATGCGTCCACCGGGGACGATTTCTACCTGCTGGGTTACTCGGGATAGCCGGTGTGTCTTGTAGCTCTTACGGCTGTGGCGATGGGGGTAATTAAGAGCGCTTCTGACGCGGATGAAAACATGCGGTTTTATTAGCGGGTTCAGAGGGGTTTTTCCGCGTGGGGGCGGCCGCTTTTTTTAAATCAGGATGGGTGTAAAGGGAATGTCGGACGCGTGGGTGGTTGGATTATTTTTGGAATAAAGTGAAATATTTTGGTTTTTGAGGTTGAATAAAATATTTGTTGAAAGGATTCTGAAATTGGTAGTGAATGAATAAATATTCAGAAGATTTAACAAGCTTATCTTAAAATTAAATTATATTATAATAATTTTTTACTGAAATAATAATTAATATATTTTTATTATTCGCACTGAGAAAAATTTTCTATGCTTGGACAACCCGAATCTCCAGTAAGAAAAATTCTAGTAATAAAAATTTGAATTATAGTAAATCGTATTATTTCTTTGTTATTAGAATAATTTATGTGTGTTAACATAACAATAATATATAATAAGTGATTTCTTGTTTTTTAAATGATAAAATCTTGATTTTTTAATGATAAAATTGCGCACAAATAAAAATATTTTCTCTGGTTTAATATACTAAGGAGAACTTTATATTTTTGGATCTTTCTATTTAATCAATAAGAAAATATCAAGTGAGTTTAAATATCAACACTAAATAAAATGCTTGGTGAATCTAGGTAGCACTTGGCTTTTGCTTTTATGAAATTTTTTGTTATATCTACAAGGTCATACGCGTTGTATTGATAATTATTCGAACTTTGTAAAATAATTAATAAGTTTTTTTTAACAAAAAAAATACTGATAACAAAAACAATTGAACAATTACAAAGCAACTTGCTTTTAAACATAACAATTTTTAACAAAATACACTTTAGAACCTTTATCTATTATTCAGTTAGGTTCTGGATACCTAAAGCAATAGGTAAATGTAACAAATTTATATGTTATACTTTACAAGTATTTTTCTTATTGTAGTTAAAAATTCTGGTACTAATTACTTTTTTTCTAGTAAACCTTATAAAAAATTGTAAAGTTCTTATAACAACAATTTTGGGTTAAGGACTTTAGCAATAATACATTCTAGTAATTTTCTGGTATTACCAACTAGAATTTTTTTTCGATAACTTTATTAGTTTTTTTCTCACTCAAAATGTATGTTGATTATATTTAAGTGTTACAAAAATATTTTTCTTCACGCAAACAATATTAATAAATTTGCTTCTAATCTGTTCTCTACAACATCAGAGTCCTCGATCTAAATTACTAAATTATTAAACGCAATTTCAAAAAATAAACGCACGCTACCATGTATAAAAATATTTTAAATATTCAAAAAACGATAAAAATCGGCCTTTCAAAATTATTCGATCTCCTATTCATACAATATATATTTTATCCCAATTCTTCATTAATAAAACATATTTCTTCAGAAATAACGCAACTTTCCGAATCACAAACCCTTGCCCTCGCTCACTCGACCCATCAAAACATGCCACCCAAAGATACAGCAAACCCGTCATCAATCAAAGTCAACGAGCCGAGCTGATTTCCAATCCGTTTCCAAAACACTCGGTCCCTTGCGCACTCACACGAAAGCTCTCAGGACAATTGACTACTACTCCTTCTGTAAGCCGCCTTATCCAACGAGTTCAGGAATATCCAAACGTATCCTCTAGTCTGTCCAAGCGCGTAGCTTTTTGCCTCCTGCTGTCGGGCGGTCGGCAACAAAGCTCGCTGCGCCTAGTTGCGAGCTTGCGCGATAAGGCGGAGCTTGCGACGTTCTCTGCTTGACCGACTGGTGTGTGTCGAGTAGTTTCGTGAAGCACTTCCGAGTGCTGTACATAGATGCTGGTTGGTGATGGAATTGGGCAGCTTTTGGCTCGTTAGAAGGTTGAAGGTATGATTTTAAAATAATAAACAGTTCTTTATTTTCGCTGTTAATATTTATAGAACTAAAATAAAATTTAATAAAGTATACAGTACAATACTTTTTATAGATTATTTAAAATCTTTAAATTGTTATGTAAATTTTAGTGATCCATTATTTTGTATCATTACAAAATGTAATAAATATGTATGGTATGTCGATATTTATTATCGTTTCACAAAAAGATAATGTTTAACAATTTTATTTCTAACTGTTACGCAATTACATGTAACGTACAAAAAGAAGAACTTTCGTTATCTCATTACAGTACAAGTGTCAAGTAGAGCATTGGATAATTAAGTAGTTTAAAGTGCTCGAGCGTAAAAATAGATTTTTTATCATTAAAAATCTGACGAAACAATGTTAAGAGCACACTTCGTCCGCGACGCGCCAAAGGGCTGTCGAATGGATGACAGAGTAAATTATGAAGATTGATCAAAGAAGTTAGTTATATCTATATGCTTGCTAGACTATCTATCTATATGCTCGGCAAAAAGATGGTTTAATCTACATTCAAGAGTTCCTCTTTCAATTAAGAAAACATGTATAGACAATGGCTTGAGACATCTTTTCCAGAGAATAAAGGGACTCTTAGTGAATTCTCCTGATGATTATGAAACTTTAATTGAATCTTATCGTCGAGGAAGAGTCGCAAAGAAGATTGTACGAGGATATGCCTTTTACTTCCAACCACCCGCATGAGTACAAAGAGCCAACTCGTTGGAGAAAATGATGTGGTTTTTACATATTGGCATGTGTAAGCCCTGAAAAGTGTACTTAGAGACTATTATGATTAAAATTCTAGGGGTAGTTAAATTAAGGAGATGTAGAATATTAATTCTGGAATTACTTGCTGCTCGTAGAAGGATTTTTTTATTAAAAATTCTACTTTGACTTATACTTCAACACAATCACTTTATTCTCGATGCAAATAAAAAATATCTTTACTTTCATTATATTATTATTAATTACAAGTTAAATGTCAAAATTATTTAACTAAACGAAAAGAACCCCAAATATGAAAACGGTCTCTAAACAGAGAAATTTCTCTTGCATTAGACGAAAAATATGAAGCATCACGTAAACCTCGGTGCATCATATATACCCTCTGCTACTTCCTGCTGGCTTAGAGCTGAAATCTGGGCCGGCAGATTTGACGCAACTGACACACGCGCACAGGAGGCATTCAAAAACCGGAACGCCGGATTATAAAAATCCTTCCATTTCGTCTAATTCCCTCTCTCGCCGAATACGGAGAGACTGAGCCAGTGATTTTCTAAAGAAAAATCTCCGGATAATCTCGCTGGGGGGTAGTGCTACAGTTTTCACTGATACCGAAAGAAGTAATTACACTGATATTTCAGAGGGTACGCGAAGCGCGCGCGCGTGCGGGCCGAAAGAGAGAAAGAGAATTCTATAAGAGCCTAGGACCTCTCATCCTGACTCTCTGCTATATTCCTCCTCTTATATGGCTCTCATCATTTTAAAAGCTTCCCCGATTTGCATTTGGCGCTACGTACATCCGAGACAAGCGGTCCCCTCCCCCGTGCGTCCCTTAAGAAAATGAGACTACCAGCGCGCTTCCAGACTGAGACTCTGCTTAGCTTCTTTCTTTTTTTTCTTCTTCGTCCTCGACTTTTCTTCATCAAGGAGATTTGAATGTATATCGCTTGCCGGTTTACTCCCGCACTTTTTTTTTCAGCGAAAATTGCGAGTCTTCTTGTTTGAGTTACGCCGAGGACATTGCGGTTTATCGGCGAAGCGATTATCTTCCCACTTTTTTCTGCCTGAGAAAGGCTGATGGGCGTATTTTTGCATCTATTAAGGAGATATGGAGTTGAGCTATTAGAGCTTTAAGTGGTAAAATGTTGCTCATTATAAGATTTGATATTAAAATGTTATGTTAAATTATTTACGAGAATCTTAATAATTTTTTAAGAAAAAATATATTTAGTTTTTCCAACATTAGAATGAATTGTGATGAAAAATTTAAAATAAATTTTAAAACCTATTATATAAATAATGTTCAACGTAAGTATCTCATAATCTCTTCACACGTAGTAACTTTAATCTCATTTTAATGAAAAAACCTAAGTGGTAATTTTTGAGAGTAAAAGCATCAAAATTTAAACGAATCTCATTAATTGTAGGATGGTTAATTTATTGTTATTCCTCAAGTAGAATAAGTTAGATGCAGTAAGACAAAGCCCGGTTAATAGCACTCGTTAAAATCTTACAAAAAATACATTAATAATATCGTAAATATTAACGTAACAATAATACATATTAAGTGGTTTCTGGTTTTTTAAATGATGAAATTGCGTACAAATAACAATATTTTCTCTAGTTTAATATACTAATTTTGTAAGGAGAACTTGATAATTATGATAATTGATAATTATTCGAACATTGTAAAAATAATTAATAAGTTTTCTTTAGCAAAAAAGTACTTATATCAAAAACAATTTTAACAATTACAAAGCAACTTAATTTTAAACACAAACATTTTTAACAAAATACACTTTGTAACCTTTAAACATTAATCAGTTAGGTCCTGGATACCCAAGGCAATTGGTAAATGTAACAGATTTATATGTTATACTTTACAAGTATCTATTTCAGCGTAGTTAAAAATTCTGATACTGATTACTTTTTATATAGTAAACCTTATTAAAAATTGTAAAGTTCTTATAACAATGATTTAAGGTCAAAGACTTTAGCTAAGATACATTCTTGTAATTTTCTGGTATTACCAACTAGAATTTTTCCTTGGCGTAAAATATTCTATAAGCTCAATAAATTTATTAGTTTTTTTTTTTAACTGAAAATATATGTAAATCATATTCAAGCGTTACATAAAAAATAATTTTTCTTCACGGAAACAATATTAATAAATTTGCTTCTAATCTGATCTATACAACATCAGTGTCCTCGATCTAAATTATTAAACTAATAACGAAACAAATATCGTAAATTACCAATAGTAAAATAATAAAATACATTTAAAATTTAATTGATAAACAATTTTGCAAAAAGCTACAGCAAAATCAATTTTAATCCAAAAGAGCACAATACCAGGGCGATCACCATACAATCAAGCTCCTTTATTGCCACCAATATGCCTAGACCATGCAGTAACCATCCATGTAGCAAGCTTACTTATTAGCACCGTTATTAGTCCGCTCTCCTTTTGCGTGGCTCAGGAAAAATCGATAAGTCGTACGGAGTAATTTGTAAAGAAAGGCATTAAGGCCGCCCTAATAGAGAGCGATACACCCGATCTTCTTCTACTCGTCGCGCTCATAGACGCCTACTTAAACTCACTCTAAATCTGCTCTTAACAAACACGCCTTGTCCGCGCAAAAAATCGTCTGCTCCACAAAAAAAAAAGACACTAGGGATCCAGTTTCTTCTTCCCTTCAATTTTCGACACGCTAAATCCGCCGAAATTGCCCTTGTGCTCGGTCTAGTGGCTTCGAGGATTTTTTTTCGCTGACGCAGAGAGAAAGAGAGACTGCAGTCTACTGCGACTTTTTAATTAGCAGTGCTCGTGATACCTAATTAGAGTAATTTGCACGGATTGACAAGCTGCGTAGCGAGGCTCGTTTCCCTCGGCTCGAGCAAGTCAATCGTGAGGAATCGAGTTTGCTATGCGTGTGCGTTGAGCTGGTTTCGCGATGGGGCGAAAAGGGCTGGGGAGGAGTTTTCCTGATTCTTCGCGCTGCACGGTTGATAGCACGGTTTTAATGGTAACGAGGAGAGATTTAAATCGGCTTCGAAGATGTTAGTAACGATTTCATGAATTTTATTTTGTTGCATGCTTCTTAAAATAAGAATATATGTTAAAAAAGGTATATGTGTTATTTGTAAAACGTTGCATTTTTTATTATCAAATGAACTACAATCTATCTTATATCTATCTTTTTTTAACTTCAAAATTATAAGTATTAAAAAATTACTGTATTATTTTTACTATTCTTCACAAATCTCGATTATATTTATTTAACACCATAAATCAAAATGGCAAAGTAGTAGCGAGATTCTAACAAGACCCGCTAAACGATGGGATACCAATTTGGCATATTTCTTGTCCCTTAGTTTGTAGTAAATCAATTTTGCTGTCGCCTCGTCGTCTCTAGAGTTATGCCGTCAACGACGAGAGGCAAACTTAAAGTTTCTCTGCTAGAGAGTGAGCAAATGAGAGAGAATGAGAGAGAGAGAGAGAGAGAGAGAGAGAGAAAGAGAGAAGTCAACCCGTAGACCCGTTCGCGAATCCCATGCTAAAGCATTGTACATATCTGCGTAGTAGAAAATGTTTTGCTGTCAAAGTAAGAGAACCAAGAGGTGCTTGAGAAAGTAACCGTACCAACCATGATAAACTTTAAACTAAATTGTAATGTCTATAACTATTTTGCAAAGAGATTATTTGATTTCATAATTTTGAATGTTGTTGATATTGTTGTTTATCTTCGTTATTTGTAATTTTGAAGAAATTCTCAAAAAAAGAAATCACGTGTTGTTCAATTTTTAAATAATTCGCTGTATTTCGATCGATAAAGTGCTAATATAACAGTATAAAAAATACAAGCAGTGTTTGCTGTTTTATCAGAGAATATTTCGCTCAAACTGAATTCATAAAATGCGATTTACGAGCTTTTTTCACATCGCTGACCTTAATCGATCTAACCCATCCCACCCGAATCGTTTAAAATTTTATAAACTGTACCAAGCTTCGATACACGCATATCCGCTTTTTTACCTGCTCATTTTTGTTTGGCGTAATGTAAAATTCATGCGCCTAAAATCCTTCCGTTTAACTCCGTAAAAAAGTGAATCTTCGCAGAAAAGCGGAAAATTTTATAAATCCGGCAATAGCTGCTTCGTTTCTCATTTTAGTGTGTGACGCAATTTTGATAAAAATAATTTAATCTATTTTGATAGATTTTTTATTTTTTATTTCCAAAGAATAAAGTATTTGATTATCATTAAATCAAATGCTTCAATTTCTTTTTCATAAAAGTGTTTATAAGAATCGTTTCTTTAGAAAACATTGTTTGTCATTTAAAAAGTTGCAGTTCGCAATTGAAGTCCTGATCCATGAAAATCGAGTGAAAATTATCTTTACTAATCCATTCCGTTTGTCCAGTCGCGATAACGCAGTTTAAACTAACTTTCCATTTAGCCCGTACATGATTCAATGAATAAAATCCCATTTTTTAATTTTCATTACATTCCCACTCTGTTTTATCAGCGCTATGCTTATTCACGAGTGTATTATAGAATACTATAGCAATTTTACATTAAATTTAGACAAAATGATTGTATTAAAAATAAGGTTTGACTTGTAATAAGAAGTCACTTTAAATAACTCGTTTCAAATGTAACTTCAAACGAATCCATAAACTTTCTGCAAAAGGGATATTAATACTCCCTCGTTTGTTAATTTACTACTCCACTGCTCTTGTTGTGCCCTGTTAATTGGATTAAGCCATTGCGTATTCGGATATAATACGGGGAAATCTATACTCACCCTTCGGTCTTAGCCTTCGTAAACTCGATCTCACGTCGCTGATAGTCGTAAATAGACTAATTGCATATTATGATAGTATAATATCAAATTTGACTATTTATTCATTTTAGGTGATTTAAGCACAAAATAAGCGGCTTGAGAATGAATTTAAAATTTTGATACAGTTTTTAAGACTGTTCATAAGTTTACGAGGTGTCGATATTAATATTAAAAAAAATTGCGACGTTAAACTTGATTCATATAGGAATTTGTGACAGCTGTGTTTATAATCATACATTTGATTGACATCAGGCAATAAAGTGGACTTTATTGTCCGCTGCTCGATTATTATTTTATTGCCTTTATGCACCGGTCTACAAATGACCACTTTATGCTCGCTTTTGAGATCAA
>JAPYZB010001748.1:0-13548 GCA_030522745.1 Eupelmus kiefferi | reverse complement strand
CCCATCAAAGAACGTTGCTTAACTATATATAATCGACAGATTGTTATCCAGATCGAAATAGCAATGCACTCACGCGAACCCTCTCCGTATCCGATTGCAAGTCGAAACATGAATGCGCGCTGCGGGCTGGTAAAGCGCGAATTCGGGGCCGCCCTTTTTCTCCCTCTTCCGGCGGTGCGTATAGTCCAATCAGAATTAAGGAGGAAACCGCGATTCCTAGAAGGGCTGAGATTTCGTTTGTAGTAGATAACTTTGCATAAATGATTCAAATCAATGGATTTAAAAAAAAAAATCAAATTTTTCCCTTGAAAAAATGAACTTTTAATGAATTTCAATATGTATTTTTTATATATTTAAAGATATAAAGATTTTAATTGCATTTCTTCTCAAAGCAAGTTAAACCAAGATTTTTTAGTATTTTTTTATATAATTGTAGTATTTGCCTTTATAAACGACGAATAATTAGAGAATTAAAATATGAAAATAAATTTTTAATATAATTATTTTATTTTCAGATTGCTCTCCGCGGCCATTCCCTGTCAAAGATCCAAACGGTCAAACAGTGCTTCTAAAAAATGTTTCTCTTTACTTCAATGTCAATAGAGACAGCGTAGGAGTCTATCTATACCCCGAGACACCTTCTGTCAATTTATTTATCGGCCAATCAGTTATCTATTTTTCAGGTATACATCTCATATCTATCTAGCGTCTATCCGTAATTCTGTATGCAAAAATATTCTTTATTTCTAAAATTTTCCATACATCACAAACCGTTTTTAACAGTTATTTATTTTTAATGATTTAGGTGATGTTGAGAAAGATGATGGAACTATTCATAATCTAAAAAATTCATTGAAAGCTGAAGTACTGGGTATTGCGAATGTGGCAGTAAGAATTTTATTTAATTTTTGTTATAATTGACTATCATTAAGTTTTCTAATTATAATATAAAAAAAAATTTTAATTCGCAGGATGTCAGAAACGCAACCAAAGGTTTGAAGGATTGTTCATTTTTCGTAGCTGATAAAAAAACAGGAAGGTACGCTATTCATTTTTATATGTATGTACAAAAAATAACATAAAACCTTAAAAATCTTAAATTTTGTAAGCATTTTAAAAATATAAAGATACGTAATAAAATCAACCGTTCGTTTTGAAAATCACTCTTGAATTTTTAATAACAAATTAACTAAATAATTGCATTACATTTAAGCTTCTACAATGAGCTACCTACTCAGCTCTTGGCTATCATCTTCCAAGCGATCGAACGATGCTCCGATATTCGGCTATGCAGCCAGCTCGGCGGGGTGCGCGAAGACGACATAGTTAGAGCTCGCAAGGATCCTCGCGACTTTGGCCCCATGTCCATCTGGTCCAGGACACTGCAAGAAAACTTTCCTAAGATGAAGCCGCCAAGGCTCGCACAGAACAATAATCCGAAGAAAAAGGTAAAATTTGAAGTATATATTTGATGAAAGATTGGAATCTTATAGCGAATTTGGTTTTTATATTTTTTTATACATAATTCGGAAAATGTAAAATAGATAAAGGAAAAAATGAATAAAGATTAAAAAACAATCATCAAATTTAATAATTCAAATATTAATTAATAAATAATTTTACTTGGAGTATACGATTATACAATCTCAATTACATTATTTTAGGCTAATCTCGTTCAAGCAGCAGATTCTATAGTTAGAAACGTCGCAGAATTATTCCAATACAATACTAATGGGACTATTGAAATCCCCGATCTTCAATCGGGAGTATCCTCTGCTAGCGAAGGAACTTTTGAGTAAGTTGTTTCATTACATTACACTAATTTAATTTAATTTAATTATACAAATATAAAACTCGATAATTATACAAACGATCATTTGTAAAAATAATTTCTCCTTTTAAGGGGTCTCAACACTCTTCTATTAGATGCAAGAGTACAAATTCAAGCATCACCACCTGGTCAACCAATACAGACCTTTTCTTTTAGCTTTGGAATTCCAAAAGGACACGTAACTTACAATAACTTCAAGGCTGTAAGTTTAAATTACTCCTACTTTAAAAACTAATATTACCATACTAAATATAAATATAATAAAACAGTAAACTAATACATCATACAAAATATTAAATCTTTTACTATTTTTTAGGTCCGATTGATGCCTCTCAGAGGCAGTCTGTGTGCGGATGTGCAGGACATGATCTTCACAGCGACCGTTCGAATGGACTTCAGCAAGAAGTACTGCCGCCCTAACTTACAGGACTTTCGCACAGAGAACCGTGGCGTTTCAAATAGCTACACCTGTGGAAGGCTCAGCTTTCTCACAAATCCGGTGATGCAGTGGTTCGTCAATGCATGGAATAATGAAATCGCTGAGGTCGTGGAGAGCAGAATCGAGTGGGCCATGGCCGCGTACATATATGATAAGTTTGATTGCGAGAACTTCAGAACAGTCAAATATTACTGAGCCATATTATGTTAATTTTGGAAAATATGATATAGTTTGGCTATATGAGAAATAAAAAGCATACGCGTTAAAATAAAAGATGCACGAAGAAATTAATTTAAGATAATGATTTTTGCAGTACCCATTTTAATCTTATTGCCTATTTATATAATGAGTTTTTTTGTAGAACGATTAATTAATTTTACGTGAAAAGTATATATTATTCAGTCAGTTTTTTAGATCTAAGAAATAAATATTTTAGTGAAGTCGTGAATAAAAATAATTTAGATTTACAATACATCGTAAATATAACACTCTTTATTTTCTTCAAAAAATTAATAAAAAATGATCAATTTCAATTAGTTAAAGTAAATTATAAGCGAATACAAATTCAATCATCATAGTATGACGAATGATCACGCATAAAAATACAAAAAAAAAGCTTTAAAAATACAAGGAATGCATGAAATGCAATAATGAAAGCCACTAAAAAAAATACATACACATTTCAAAATAACATTTAAAAAAGATAATTTCTTTTTATCTTTATTTATATACAATATAATTAATCGATTATGTAAATAAAAAATATAATTACACTTGAAAAAAATAAATATATCTAAATTATAAATAATCTTAAAACAAGACTAAGTATAAGAATTTCGAGAAAATTCGATATAATTTGTCAGCGCGGAAATAAAAGAGGATTCACGCTGAAACGGATGTTTCGTAATAAAGCAAATTACAGATAATTATATTTGTAATACCTAATTTTATTTACAATAATTTTAATCTGGTCGCAGTTCGGAAGTTTCTAAGTCACTCGACGCCGTTTGGCGAATACGTTTGTTAGCTTCAGGAGCTGACTCATACTGTCGTTTATTATCACTCGAATTTGAATTGTCTATTCTTACAATTATATTGTCATCACTCGAGTCACTTTTCGATACACTTTCATCGTCTCTTAAAGGGGAAGAATCTTTTTTTGAACTAAATGATTCCTTTTGTTCCGTTTTGTCGCTAAGCGATTCCTTTTGTTCCGTTTTGTTGCTAAGGGATTCCTTTTGTTCCGCTTTGTTGTCTTCTTTTTTCTCGATAATATTTTGTTCATTTTTCAAAGGTAAACTACTAACATTTCCGATTTTCGATATCTCAACCGTTTTTTCACAACTTTCAGAACTTTGATGTAAATCAATATCTTTTGGAGGACTTATTTTATTTTGCAATATGTCTTCAGCACTATCTTTTATTGCTTTAGTGTCTGTTTTTTCTTCACCTATAGATGAGTTGTCTTTTATCACAATTTTGTCTTCAGTTTGAGATAAATCATCTCTTAAATTAGTTTGTGCATGCAGAAGAGAATCATCCTTTACATTAGATTTTTCATCCATTGTAACTGAATTTTTTTGGTCTGCAGAACCTTCACTTTTAGCTAAAAATGAATTATCACACCGTATAACTTTATTTAATAGTTCAAGAGCTATATTTTCATTTAGACCTGGATCAACTTTTCTTACAATAGCAATATTTTCTAATAACTTAGGCTTTTTCTTAATGACAACTGGTTTTTGAAGCATTTTCTTTTGTAATTTTTTTAATTTTTTACTTTTTTTAGTACTTGTTTTAATTGATTTTTCACCTGAATTATTATCCTCCATATCAGCAGGCATAACATTTGTAGAAGATAAATCATCTTTTTCTAATAAAGTATCAACATTATCTAATGAAATACTTGATGATACAGACTGTTCAATATTTTCAACGTTTTGCACAGGAGCGTTATTAGTTGTTTCTTTACAAAGCTGTTTCAAAGCCAAATATTCCTCAACGGAACCTGTTGGTTTGTTTATTACAGTGGAAGGTTCTGGACTCGGTTGCACTTCTTCCTGTTCTTTTAATTTTGGAGAATTATTTAATTTACGTTGTCTTTGCCTTTCCCTTAATCGTTTGCGAATCTCAGACTGAATCTTTGATTCTTTTATTACATTTTGAACATCATCTTGTTGATAATAACGAGTTGCCCAAGTTTCAGAACTAGGGGGTGCAGTTGCAGCTTTTTCCTTTTCTTTTGAATGTTTAGCTGTTGGTTTACTAAATTCACTTCTTTCTAAATCATCTATGTCATCAGGATAATCATCTAAATTTATTATTTCTTCTATATCTAATAATTTATCATCAAATAAATCTATTTTTGAATTACTATCCAACTCGTTATCATTGGTATTAAGTATTTTTTCAACTTTATTTTCTTCTCTTTCAGGAGATTCTTCAATTTCTATTGGTTCATCCAAGATCATGTGTATTTTATCTTTTTTAAGACTACTTTCCTTATTCTCAGAATGAATTGGGCCTTTTTCTAAACTTTTTGGCTTGCTAAATTCATCGCTGTTGCTATTACTTTCTTTAAATTTGTCCCTTACGCGAATATTTGGGTTTTTCTTGACCTTTTTAATTGTTCTTGTTGCTAGAGAGTCATTACTAGTTTCATTTTCTTCAAAAATATCATGTTCATTATCCATATCATTATCATCCTCATCTATCATTGTATGCAGACTATTAGTTTTTTTATCTATTTTTTTAATTGGAGATTTATTAGTCACTTTATTTTCTTCTGTAATATTGTCATCCTCTTCATCAATAATTTCACCATCTTCAAGATCTTCTTCTTTTGTAGGCTCTTTCACTTTTACTTGTTTGTTATTTTCATTACTTTCAGTTGCACTTTCTAATTCATTTTTATTCACATTATTTAGTTCTGTGCTTTTTTCTCCTTTATTATTTTCTTTATTTACAGGTTTTTCTTTATTTGTATTTTTCTGATTACTCAGATCTTTCTCTGCATTTATAGTTTTCTCATTAGCTGTTTCATTTACTTTTCTATTATCTGATTGTTGTTTTTCTTGTGATTTATCATTATTTTTATCTGCTCCTCTTTCACTTACAAATTTCTGATGAACTCGCTTAGAGTGTTCCTCATTTTCACTTTCACTTGAAAGTAGTTCTATTGTTGGTGCTGGATTAATAACTACAAATACATCCTCATCGTCTCCATGTTTCATTAACACATCAATTTTTTCAAGCTGTTCTTTGAGATTAGCCTGTCTTGATTTTGCACTATTGTCATTAGAAGATGAAGCTGCATTTGCAGTATTATTGTTTGATGCATTGTTTGAACTTGGATTTGAAGAATCCTCTTCTTTTCGTATCAATGCTCTAATAGCTCTGGCCCTCATTTCAAGTTCCAAAAGATCCAAAAGACTTTCACCTTCCTTTTCTTTCTCCTTATCTTTTACTTCTGATTTAACCTTTTCCAATTTAACTTTGAGATTCGGTTTTCCAGCTTTACCTAATTTTCCTTTTGCTTTAGGTTTCAATTTTGATTTTGGATCTAATTTCTTCTGAATTAATGATTTTTTCTTTGTTTTTTTGGAATCTTTATTATTTTTTGAATCTTCTACTTTTATGTTAGTATCTGCTTCACTTAACCATTCTGTGTCAGAAATAATTTCAAGAGAAGGACCTAATGAAAAATTTAAATTAAATTATTGCATTTCATATAAAATAGCTATTATTGTCAAGTACTTTTATTAAGCTTTATAAAAAATTTTTTAAAAAAATTAGGAATAAATTGATAAAACTTATTACCTGAATCATCAGATTCATTTGTATCTGAAGACTGTAACATTTCTTGGCCATTTATAATACACATTATTCTAGTTTTCGACATACCAATTAGTTCTGCAGCACATAACTCTTCCAAGTCATTAAACTCAACTTTCTATAAATAAAAGGTAACATTTATATAACTATATAATAAATTTCAATAAACATATTAACATAATACAAAACCTTCAAAGTCTGTGGTAACATCATGCGAATTTTATCTGGTTTCACAGATTTGAAAAGTTGAGATGCAAGTTCCTTTCGATTTTGTAAATACTCCTTGATAGGCTTTAAATCTTTTGCATCCGTCTCTTCCTCAGAAGAAGATGAAGTAGATGAAGATGAGCTCATAGAGTTGCTGTCAGATTCCTAAATTAAACAGTTAACATATATATGCATTCTTTGTAGAGCTATTTTTACATAAAATTGTTTCATAATTGTTTAACCTTGTTGCAAAACTTATAAAAGAAAAACAGTTCCTGCTACCATGGTTCCTATATAGCTCTAAATTTTCCAAATCACAGAAACATTTTCTTAAAAAAATCTAACCTTCAAAACAAAATATAAAAACAACAATTAAAGCTGAAAAAACGTAAACAAACCTCGCTGGAAAACTTGGAGCGCTTCGTTTTTCTCTTCCTGTCAGTCATTTTCTCCGGCATACAAACGACCCCAGCAAAGCCAGAAGCAACCCAGCAAACGACCAGCCCAACCAAAAACACACAGAGTCGTAAATATACTCAAGGAAACTTAAAAGGCCGGGTAAGTCTCTCAAGAACAGCTGATCCGAGGCCTCCGCTATGGCAGCTGCGCGAGTTCGTTAATCTTCCGCGAGACGCCGCAACGCACGCGCTCGGGAGTAGGGGGCGGCGTGGGAGGGAGGAGAAAGGTGCCACGACGGACGGTGTATATTTTTGTTTGTGTTTGTAAATGTCGAGAGCGAGCGCAAGAGATCGCAGCTTCTAACCTCTGCTCTATTAAGAGGATCCGTATCGTTTATCTCTGGAGGAGAGAGAGAGAGAAAGAAATGTGGCAGTCTACTTTGCGATATTGCGACGTCTCGGCGCTGTAGTTGAGACAAGGAAGCGAGATCGCGCGTGCACTAGCTCTTCGCTCTCGACGACCGATGCCCGGTTGAGCAGACGCGCCGCGAGGGAGGGAAGTGTCGCATTTTCGGAGAGAGTGGGGCCGTGGCTCCCTCGATGCGGATTTCCTGGATTATGCGATATGACACTTGACAGATAACCATTCTGGCTGACTCTTACCTTTCTGAGTATTTCTAATGGCATTTAGGAGCTGCAGCCAATTGGGTCTTTGAGAAGGTGGGTACTAATGAGATAAAGCTGTCTCTCTGTCTGCACTTGGAAAAGCTGGTGTGCATTTGCAGCCTGTTCATTTCAACTGGGTTTGTTTATGCACCTGCCCCATTGCTGTCTAATCTATTTTTAACTCTTTCTATAGTTTTACTGGGAAAAGTAAAAGGATTGAATCAGATTTAATTAAATCAAGATGTTCTTGTTTGTTTGCTAGGCTTTTCCGAGTGCTTGAAAAATATCACAGCTATTTTTTCTTTCAATCAATTGATTTTTCTTGAATAAAAATATTAAAATTTATTTTTCTAGATTAATCATGTGATACAACTTTCTTATACCAATATGAAACGCAGCTATTGACATTCCATATTAATATATAATTTATTGGAAACTAAGTCTTCGATTCAGGAAACAACACGGCTGTATTACTTATATTTTGAATATAAAATTTATATTTTATTTCTTCAAGTAACAACTTGATTTACTCTTGTCAAAGAATTTGCATAATAAAATAAGCCAAGATGTTGGGCAGATTCAAGTCAGCATTAATGAATGCAGTTGGTGCAAGTGAATTAGGATTACAGTACCCCAATGATTCTGATAATGAATCTGTTACAGACTTAATAAATTCTAACTTACCAATTACTGTTGAAACAAAACCATATAGTAGACCAAGTTTTTTAGGACTTACTCAAGAAGAAACTCAGGTAATTATTTTTAAACATTTTATTTTCAAATTAAAAAATTAATAATATGTGGAATTTGGAAACTCTATAAATGTAAATATTATACAGGTGAGTGCAGACCACAGAGTAAGACCAATAATAGTCCCAAGAGATCTTAGTAGATTACCATGGTGTGCCGGTTATGCAGAATGTATAAATGCTGGAAAAAGTACATGGAACGAGGATCAAGCAACAGCAATGCGTGGTGACTTAAAATTAATGGACTCAAACACAAGTATACCTTATGTTATGTTTTCCATGTTCGATGGTCATGCTGGGTATCAAGTAGCTTTGACTGCAAGATTACATCTTCATAGGATAATTTTGGTAAATATGTCAGTTAATTTGTTTAGAAGATATAAAAGAGTATTATCTAAAGTCAGTTCATTTGGTAATAGGAAAGGTTAATGGCAATACCAGGTGATATTTTATTAGCTGAAGAAGATGAAGCTGCTGTAATAAAGGGAAAAGAATTAATTGTAGGAGCAATCGAACTTGCTTATAGACAAATGGATCAAATGGTTGAGCACCAAGCACAGAAAGGAGGTGGCGGATGCACATCCTTAACCATTCTATTTTTAAATGGTAGACTTTATGCTGCTGGAGCTGGTGACTCCAGGTTTGTGAAGAATTATTTTAAATAGCACTAATATGTTTTTTAAGGATTGCTCTTTACCTATGTTTTTCTTTTATACTTTTAGAACAATTCTTGTATTGGGAGAAAGTGAACGAGCACTAACCAGAGACCATACACCAGATTCTGAATCTGATCGTGTAAGAGCTTTAGGATATTTGAAAAGTGCAGAACTCTTAAAAGGACATTTTACATCATTAGAATTTAAAAAAAGACCTATACAAAGAGATTTAGGCGCAATGGTTTTATACAGAGAGCCTTATATGACAGGCTGGGCTTATAAAGTTCTATCCCACCCTGATTTACGGCTACCTCTCATATCTGGACAGGGTAAAAGAGTAAGTTATTTTCATAAACTTTATTTGACCTTAAAATTTTTTAATAAATCTCTGAAAATTAAATTTTTTATTTTTAAATCTGTAGAGTAGAGTTATGGGTACTATAGGCGTGACTCGAGGCTTTGGGGATCATGGATTAAAAGTCGCGAATACAGGTGTTAGTATTAAACCATTTCTATCATCTCAACCTGAAGTGCAAACGTTGGATTTAGAAGAATGTAATCTTGTTGAAAGAGATTGCATTATTATGGCAACCGATGGTCTATGGGATGTTGTTTCTGACAAAACTGCAGCAAATATCCTCAGAAAAACTCTTGCACCTGATAACCCATCATTAGAGTATAGGTAAAATAAAGATTAAGTTAATTCTCTAACTTGTTTTTTGTTTAAAATTGTTAAATTTAAAACTAATTATTTCTTTTAAAAACAAGATTGACAATGGGTGCACAAGAACTTGTTCAAGCTGCCAGAGGCAGACTCGTAGGTCGCGTTTGGAGACTAAAATCTGAGATGCAGGAAAACGGCAAAGACGAGATATTGTCGATGGCATCGGTGGATGACATAAGTGTGATGGTTGTTCCACTATATCCATATCTTTGTGAACACAGACAATGGGTGAAAATGCAGCAGCAGGAAAGACGGCATTCGATCAATTCGTTACAGTCTTCGACAAATGACGCGACCTAAAGTATCATCTCTTTTTTCTACTCTACCTCAAATCTATTAGCAACAAACAGGAAAGCGATATCGCGGTCTTTGCTTCAAAAATCCTTGGTGGAAAGATTTTTACTTTCATTTCGTCACCTTTTGATGGTATAAGATCAAAAATTTTTTAGTTGATTTTTATGTAGATATAAAAAATATTTTTTATCAATCGATCTTATAAAATCTAAGATGCAATTTCTCTAAGGATGAGCACTAAATTTGATGTCTGTAAAAGAAAAAATTGTTTCTACCAAGGACATTATTAACTTCAAGTACTTCTAACGTCAGTTTCAATTATTAGAACAAGTAACGTAAACTGCCAATTGTGCGTTTTGAAGATACATTTTTACATTCGGAAAGCATTTCGTTTTTTTTAAGCAGCAAAATATTACATTCCATTTTTTTATAGTTTGATAAAATAAAGCAAAATATTTCACGATCTAAAAATTTTTTAGATGCTTAAGACTTCTGTCCTTTTGCATAATTTTAATTTATAAGATAATATTCATTTACTTATAATTTTTATGAAGTAGATGGATACTTTAACAAACTTACCAAGGATTGACTTATCGTTATAGCTAGAAAATAAAAAAATTGTAAATATGACGACGAAAAATATTTTTAGTAGCAAAAAAACAATTATACGGCAGCGTTATGTAATGTAATGCATTGGAATAGCCTGTGTAATTAAAATTATGAAATAAATCTAAAATTAATATTAATTCATATGAATAAAAGTGTTTTTTTTTTTAACAAAAAACAAAACTTATTACTACTTCATAGTTTTAGAAAGCATATTAATATACGCAGAATATTATTATTATCTACTTTTAATTCAGCTCTATAAGTTTTAATTTTAATTTTATTAATTAAAAATATGAATGTATAAAAAGATAATGCAGATCGTGCATGATAAAAAGATATCCAGATAATTTTTGGAGTTTACATTACAAAGCCAAAGTTTACATTACAAGTTAGGTGAGTGTACATTATGATTCGGAAATGGGTACTGTAAATAAACAAGGTCAAAATGTCCAGAGCTCTATGATGCACACTGTACTTTTGGCAATGCATGTATTAAGAAAACTAAGAGAAAAATCGCTTAGTAATAATCTATCAATATACCTGCTTTAAAAGCAGGTAAATCATGCATATGTTACAAAATAGTATATTGTATACCAAGAGCATAAAATACAATTTTCCAACGTCGTGTACGAAGCTTAAATATATATGATTGAAGGTAAATGAAGACTATGATTAATCAACATAGTTGCAGCATTTTCGCTGAAAAGTAGTGAATATTCACGACTTATTAGTGAATTTTACTGATTTAAATTTACAGAGCAAGTTTATTTTTTGCCGACGTTTCGGACGTGTACTGTAACATCGGCAAAAAATAAACTTGTGTTTCGCGGAGATTAACAAACTCTTCATTTATCTTCAATCTACCTCAGAGTAAACAGTAAATTTGTTAATATATATATGAGTCTTGGGCGAGCGAACATGAAGAGCGAGTTCTGCTGCAAGGAAAAATGAATCTCGGGCCCATAATACTTTTTAATTCCGACTCACTTGTAAATGCCATTTTACTGATCCAAAAAGTGGTACAAAAGTGGTATTTTATTCCTTATAAAACCGTGTTCCCGCAAATTTTAATTTTGACATTAAACTATAAATTATTGAATAAAACATAATTTTAATATAATTTTAATTAGTTGTTTTACAATTGAATCGGAAATAAAACATTTTATATGCAACTCTATTAGCAAGAATATGATTCGTTAGAGATTGGAATTAAGCCAATATCATAAAAGTCATTGTTTCAGTCTATTAAAAAAAATGTTTTCTTTTCTAACTCCCTTTTAAAGCACTGTCTGTTCTGCCTATCTGGTAACTTATTACCTTAAATGACATTCTGACAATTTTATGGAGAATTTTCGAACCATTAAATACTCTTCTATACTATCTAAAGTAGCTCATTATCTTTTTCTAGGCGCAATGTTTTTGCGTTTAAAAATACAATTTTGCAATCATTAAACCAATTTTAAATTTGAAAAAGCAAATGAAAGTTTATAAAAATCTATATAATGGTCGGCAAGTTGAAGAAAATCTAATGCTATTCGAATTTGATCTAATTTCCCTATTTTCGACTATGTGAGAATCGTCTCCGTTTTTTAAATAAGTTCCATTAGAGACGGTTGATGAAATTCTGTAAATTAATTCGCGCCTCTACTCAATAAGTTGGAGTTAAATGCGGTAGGTAGCGCGACTTCTATAAAATATGCTAATTGCAAATTCTTCATCATTATGTCGCATTAAATATACCTCACCATCGCATTTAAAAAAAAATTATAAATACTTTGTTTAAAAATAAGTTATAATTCTAAAATTAATTTATAAATACTTATCTATTATTTAAAATAACAATATCCCGTCAGATTAGGCATTTTATGTAAAATAAAAATTTTAATTATGATGGTTTCATATTATACCGATGGGCCATTTAATTTTTTGGGGTTTTACAATAGTTTGTATATCGTTTTTGAGTGGTATAGAAAATTAAGTTCAATTTTGCCTACTCCGTTTGAAGGATCAATATTAATTAGGTATAATGAATTTATACTGTAAAAAATTAGCATAGACAGAAAACATTGAATAAAATGACCTCAGGGTATGAAAAAATTAACTGTAAATGACAAACCCAAAAACTTCAGTGGGAGCGCGCGGAACAGAGCAAAATATTCATTTTGATACGTATATTCAACAAGAGAAGAACCGTTCTGTAACTAAATTGTACGTTTACTAATATTATTACAACTTTTACGCTTAAGGACAAGTTAAAGAATCGTGCTTAAGATAGGACTTAAGAAATTTGCATTTAGTCATAGTGTGCAAAAGTACGACTCGGATGATAACATTTATTCTACTTTTTCGACAGTTCGATGTAAGATTTTTAATTTTATGTTATTCGATTTTACGAATTGGATTCTATTTAATGAGCTACCCCCAGTTTTTTTTTCTATCATCTACTTTTTTAATTCAAAATATCTGCAACGCGTTTAAATTCTAACTCTGATTTTCAATAGCGATTTCTTTTGAATCTTAAAATACAAGGTTCAGGGAAGGCCTTATAAAGTCAGATCTATCCAACCAATACCATCGCTCTATCTAAATTTTTTAAAATCTAAGTAAAAAATTCAACATCCAAGCTGTAAAAAACCAAAAAGAAAGGCTCATCATACGGTATGACTCATTAGACACCATACACGACAGCTCTCCTTTTAATCACACGCATCGCGCGTCTCTCGAATCCCAAGTAGTTTCTCGCGATCTCCTTCGTCCACCGCCACGCAGTCCCGTTGACCCGAATTCTCTCCTCGAACTCGCCTACAAAAAAGCGCTCCGCGCGATATTTCACCTGGCCATTAGAAAAAGGCTCAAAAACGCGCCGACGCGTCACGTGACTGCACAGAAAACACCGCGCGCCGCCACCGCCGCGCTAAACGCTATAGCCGCCGGCAGCGTTGCCAGATCTCCTCACCCTCCGAAGGGGGCGTCACGGTGCGAGCGAGCCGAAAATCCAACAGAGACAGCTAGAGAGGAGAGAGAGAGAGAGCTACATAGCCGAGGTCCAGGCGCGCCGCCGCGATTCGCAAACGTCCACGGGAGCTCGTCGAGCGAGGGTATACACACAGCGTGCGTGTGCAGAGAGAGCAGTGCCAGAGC
>JAPYZB010001747.1:0-17371 GCA_030522745.1 Eupelmus kiefferi | reverse complement strand
TAGAGAACGTCCTTAAAAACGTTCCATGCTAGTGGAGAGTATGGGTTGCTCTCTATCCACTCATTGAAGGCTCCCAAGTGGAGCCTTCCTCGAGCAAGAACCGAGCGCGACTGAGCCAATCGAGTCTCAAGCTCGACTTCGGGACACTAGTTATATAGCACATTTTGTATTACTTTTCGTATTTTATGTATAAATTCGCGCTGCTTTTAATAAATCTTTAGTCTGTTATATGCGATTTAGTTTCAATACAGAATGAAATATGTTGCTCGAATTAAAAAGTTTTCGTTTAGAATTTTATACGGATTCTGTATAGAAATATGCACAAGAAAATTAAGTTTAAAATATTGTCACTGGTTAAAAACAATAATCGTGTACTTATTAAATTTTTTTTTCCAAAAATAAATATCAATTTTGATTTAGTATATTTCGGTTTTCATTATAATATGAAGCAATCCATTATAAGGCTCACAATTGCTCACTATATAGATAGATATATTACAATTACAATAATAAAAAAGACGATTGTAAAAAGTAATCGTGACATCATGCGCACTTCAAGCCCTTATATCTTAGCTAATAATTATTACATCAAAAAAATAAAAAATATATGTGTAATAATTTTTAAAAATATACAAACCAAAACCAATCGCATTATTCATTCAAAAATCCTAATTACTCAAAAAAACTTAATTTTTTATTATTTTTAAATTCCATTTTAAGAGCTATTGATAAAAATAGGCTACTATTTTTCAAGAATCGAACAATGTAGCTCAGATGAACTGCGTATATTTGCCGAAAATTAAAATTATACCAGAAAAAACGATTTTTTACAATCTACAAAGTTAAAAAACATTGTGCAAATTATTCTGCAAAAAGTAAATGAAAGCTTGTATTTCCTTGTTTAATTCTTTCGTCAGTTTCACATTTGTACTTATTTTAACCGTATTATTTAAGTTAATAAGATAGTATTTTATTAACATTTATTATAAAGAAATTTTAAAATATTAGTATCTTGAATTTAAATAAAATTCTAATTTATTCAGATTTTGACTTCTAAAAAAAGGTCTCAATATCAGGTGATTCTGTCCTTTTTTTAAAAGTCCAATGAATTTACTACCAAGAAATTATTATCTATAATTAATATTATAACCTCAAAAATCATCAAGTTATATTATACAATGTAATTGTATAAATCGTGTGAAATGTCTTACCTATAAATGAAGATAAAAGAATTGGTCAGAAATTTCTTTTGCAAATATCCATGTCATATCACAGCTTATTCCAAATGATTCGTTAATTATTGGCTGGCTTATATATTTGATCACGCTGCAGATTTAGTTTACCGCTAATATTTCAGATTTATTTATCATAAAAATGAATGTATGTGCACGCGCGCGTAATGTAGGTATCTGATAAAGGCGTGAATTTACTTTGAAGTAAATTAACACTTGGTATTATGGTACATTTTATTATAATAAAAAGAAAATGCTACATTTTTGTTAGTAAATCTGAATCTATACTTAGCGGTATATTTAATTCGAACTTTTTAAAAGTACTAGTGAATATAAGTACCTATACATTTGCAGAAAACGCAAAGCTGAACTCCAATAAGAACAGCTGTGAGAAGTACAAAGTACGAATAGGAGACGAGAGTACTATAGCGCAGTCGCAGATTCGCGCGCAGCTCGGCAGCTCGCGCAGAGTACAGGTTAGGTTCAAAATATATACATTCACGCTGCAGTACGCACACTGCAGTGCTGTTGAGTTGTGTATGCTATATAGACTGTAGAGTGTAGACGCAGTAATCCACTCTAACAGAGCGCGAGTTTCGCACACCGCTACGATGACGTACGCACACACAGCGACGCAAGAGCGCGAGGTTATGCCGTCTGTCTCTGTTGAGCTTCAGTCGCTCCGCTCCGTGAGTAGAGCAGTAGACAACGACTAGCTAGCTACAAGACGAGAGAGCGAGCAGCGGGAGAGAGAGAGAGAGAGAGAGAGAGAAAGAGTCGCGGTCCGCGGATTCCAAGAGACTGGTCCGAGAGAAAGAGACTAAGAGAGTGAAAAAAAGAGAAACGAAACTGCGCATTTAAGAAAAGAAAATAAAGGGATAAACAAGTTACAGAGATAAAAAGCGTGTAATGAGCGAGCGTAGAGATGAACCTCCCCTGCAATGGATCCGCGCCTGCAGTCGGTGAGAGGCAGCAGTGCAAGACATCGCACAGCGAAGACGGCTCCATGGACTGCACGTCAATCGTCACATGTGAGTTTACTTTCGAAAACGTCATTAGCTTGCTGTTGCTGCTGCTGCTATTCCTCCTGCTGCTACTCTCTTCCAACAGGCATAACCTCATTTTTCACGCCCGCTGAAAGTTTCGATCTGGCTGCAGCGCGAGCACCGCCCGATAGTTTTGTTATTATCGGGACGCCCACGTATCTTCCGCCTCTACTTTTGCTTCTTTCAGCTCTCCGCGCTTCTGCTACTTACTTATCAATAACTTTTTCTACAATGCAAATTTCCTTCCGAGTGCGCTTTCTTTTGACGTTTTATGGATTCTTATGCTTCCCTTTACAGGCTGTTCAACTAGTGCATAGAGGCTACTTTGCTTTAAGATTTTCATTGATTTTTTTCTTTTTAACCTCTATATAGAACAGAAATTGCTTATGAGTTGGATGAATTAATCTTGTTTACTTCACTCTTACTGCACTTGCATCTTTTATTCTTCTCTTATTGAGCTGTTTCATTTCTTCACTGTTTTCATACACACATTTCTGATATAATAACAACTCATTTATGTAAGAATGCTAAGTGTACTTATAGCTTGTACTTCTATAATTATAAGAAAATGCTACATGTAAAATGATTTTTCATTATATTTCTACTTCTTATATACCTCAGCATTTTGTGAAATATTTCTAAATGAAAGGATTTGTTTTATACTTAGTAAATCCAAATTTATATGAAAAACAAAAATTCAGTTTGATTTTTTCAATGTCACTTAGGTAGTTTTTTTAGTAAATATTAGTTTTACTAACAAAATACTTTTTTTTATGTTTAATGCACTACCTTAACATTTCATGTTTTCATAAGAAAAGCATTAATAATATTTTTTATTTTTAGATGCAGGAGATAAGGAATTATTTAATACTTTGGCAAATAATTTGATCAAATCCATACCTACAGATTCGGTTGAATGGAGGAGATCATTTGATAGACCTATTAAGCAAGTCAAACTTGGTGCAAAATTTGTTCCATTTTCTCCAGATGTTTTACCACCAGAAAAAGACTGTCAACTTATTAAACGGCCTATATTCCATACATACTGGAGTGAATGTTCGGTAAAGAATTGCATCTTTTAATTTCTTTTACTTTGTAAATACTGATTTTTACTAAATTGGAGCTTGTTGCAGGATGTTGACGTTTACAAAGCATCTCTTAGAGATGATATAGACTTTTGGCTAAAAACATTAGCAAAAGCCAAAATACAAGACTGGATGATAGTTTTGGTAGAAACTTATGACATAAAGAAAAGCAACAAATTGTTACCAAGAACAACTGTATTAGACAAAATCCGAAGTGATTTTGCATCAAAACATGGAGATAGGTAATAATAGAGAAAGTTTCTTTATCTATTTATAGTCTAATTGAATTACACATCATTTTATACCTAATAGATGTCTGTCTATCATCAATCCAATAAAATCTGAATCTCGTTCTGCTGAGTCATGGAGAGGCTTAATAACTCGTATCAGGCATTTAATGCTAACAGCTTACGATCGAACTCTTCTTAAATTCGAAGAAATAATTAGAGAGCATAGAGAAAAAAGAAATCAGGCAGGCTGGAACTTTTGCCATTATTTTTTACTACAGGTATATTTATTAACAATAAATAAATGCAATAATATATTTAGTCTAATTGTGTATAAGATTTATTTTATTGAAAAATGTTATTTAAAAGAAAAATTTTCAAAATATATAATTTAGGAGGAGCTTGCGTTTGTACTAGAAATGTTAGGTTTATATGATGAAGCTTTAGTACAATATGATGAACTTGATGCTCTTTTTACACAGTTTGTTTTAAATTCTAATGTCGGAGGTATGTTACTTAATGTGCATTATTTACAATAAAGATGATTGTAAATAAATTTTGTAATATAAATAATTTTTTTAGAAACTCCAACGTGGTTGAGCTCATTTCAAAGTCCTCTAAATAATTGGACTGGAGTTAATCTAAATACTAGTATAGATTATCATACAAGAATTTTGATAGCTGATTGCAAAGCTTCATTACTTGACCTAAGGAGTTATTTGTTTGGTAGACAGTGTGCTATGCTGCTTTCATTAAACAAACCTTGGGAAGTGAGTATTTTATCTTAAATTAGAGTTATATTTATTTTTATTAATCATATTAATAATTATATAAAACTTTATTTTGTTAGGTTGCTCAAAGATGTTTAACTTTTGTACATGACACTATAAATGAACTAAGAATACTTGAAATTCAAAAACCAGAAGGTTCAGTCGAGTGCTGGGCTTTTCTTTGTGCATTAGAAGTATTACAATCATGCCAATTGTCAACTTCGAATATAGATGTTAGTCAATTGTTAGACTTATGCTCATTACATACAGCTAGCTTGTGGGCACTTGCGAGAGACAAGGTATACCGCGCATATATTTAATTGTTCAACGCGTTTAATGAGTCATGAGTCATGAATTACCTGGCTCATAAATTATTTTAGTTTCACATACATTTTAAGAATAAACTTTTTGAAAATTTACAATTTAAATTTTTTAATTTCAAAATGTTTTTGTAAAATTTATAATAAAAGTAGCAACTGAAATATAAAATTGGAAAGTAACATTTTAATGTAGTGATTGGTGATATTATTTTGCTATAAAATTTTACAAAATTTTAATATAAATACTTATAATATCTGAAAATATTTCTTAAAGTTGTAAATAATTAGTTAAAATAAGAATTAATAAATGTAATAAAATGTTTTAAATTATTTCAGTTGGAGAGCCTAGGCAAGCTCTGTGGTTTGATGCCGGGCAACGAGCCAACAAGTGAGCAGCTTCATACCGTTGTGTACCTGATCGCGGGTATGGGTGATTCGGAGCCGTCAAATCATGATCCTAAACAGCCTTCGCCAACCGATATGCTGAAAGAGGCATTATCCTCCAAGGAGGCTTTCAGGAAACAATACTTGTATCATACAGAACTAGGTATATTGTCTTAAAAGTTATTTTTAAATTATTGATTAAAAACATGTTCATTTATTAAAACTTTCAAAAAATTTTAAGAAAGTAAAATTTCGAATCTAACATGCAAGTTATTTTTAGACATAGATTTTTACAACTTACTCGCCTTTATTTTTTCTAGATATTTCTTCAAATGCCTTATCGATTTATTGATTAGTTCAACATTTTAGTTTGTAGAAAAATATAAACTAGTACATAAAATATAATACATTTTTAAAAGAACTTATAATTTAAATAGGACATTTTATAATACACATGTATTTATTTATTTAAAAGAACAATTTTTATAAGCCTAAAGAAACACTTTAATTAATAAAATGCATAAATAAAATAAAAGAAAATATATCAATTTATTGAGCGTGAAAACTAAAATTTTCACGTTTCACAGCTATGGGTACATATAAGCACGTGGGTCGGATAAGATCAGCGCGCCTGATTGGCAAAGAATTGGCTCGTTTCTACAGCGAGCTTAACGAGAATCAGAAGGCTGTCGTTTTTCTTCTGGATGCTCTGCAAACCTACAGTGCTGAGGGTTGGACTCATCTGGCTGCTCAGACACAGCATGAGCTCGCTCAGTGTTACAAGAAGATGGATGACGTCGAGCGCTACACCAAGATTTGCGCTGCCATCGCTAGTACCGAACTTCTCCATCTGACTATACGTAATTCCTACATGGATGAGATGCTCGGCTATGCTAATATGCTCACAGCACCTCAACCCCTTCTCACAGATCTCTCGCATAGCTTTATCATTCAGGAGATGGAAGTGAATGTCACTGATAAAGTTATTCAAGACTGCGAGGTGAAGATGGAGGTGTTGCTTAACAGTTTGTTACCTAGGCCTGTTACTTGCTCGAGGGCGGAGTTGTCGGTCGAAGAAGTGCAGAAGCCCAGCGCTAAAAGAAAGGGCGCTAAGTCTTCCGAAACCAATGTTGAATTGTAAGTTTTTTTGTTCTTTTTGCAACTTATTGGTTTTATGATTTTCTTCACATTATTTTAATACTATTTTAATACTATGTTGTTATTAATAATTATACTATTACATTAATTAAATTCATTTTGTTTATTATTTTTAATCGATTTTTTTAATTGATTCCAAGAGAGTTAAGAGTTCCAAGTTAAGAGTATTCGATTATTAGACGCTTACTAACTCAAAAATTAAAAATTCTCTTATAGATTGTTAAAATGTCGAATAGCAGATAAAAAGCCGGACGATCCATGTTTAGTTCAATTGCCAGTCACAAGTCTGATTACTCTCAAAGAGGATAAGAGTATCGGCTCTGTGGGCGTTCAAGTTGGCAAGAGTACAAAAAACCCCGTCAAGCGATCGGATAGCGTGAAACATCGAAAACCTTCGAATAATGTTAAGGGGGACTTTGTCGGCGCTTTGAGTACTTCTAAGGAATTTCTCCTGCATCCGGGTAAAAACAAATTTATCCTTACAAAACGAGTCGAACAGCCAGGTTACTACCGAGTAGGACAACTATCTCTCGTAGTCGAAAAAAAGTTGGAGTTTCTGTCATCGGTGCTGGAGCCGCGATTATGCTATTTGGTTAGAAATTTAAATACTGTTTTCTTCTATAATATTAAGTTTAGGTAAATAAAATTTCTTTCTTATTAGGTAGCGAAAACACAACCAACTATCTCATTGAACTGCTCAAGAGATCTATTAGCTGGGCTAGCGCAAAGCGTCGAATTGATTATATCGAGTGGCAGCGTTCGAATAACTGCAGATTCGAAATTAAAATTAAGGACATCGAGAGGCTTAACTTTATGGAAGGTGGAAGATAATAAAGAGGGTCAAGCCAATAGTGCATCGAGAGAAATTGAAGTTGCCATACCCCCTTGTGAACCATTTGAAACATCGAAGTTAAAGCTAATGGTGCTGGCAGAGCTGCCGCCTAAAAAGGATGCGTCATCTATGGAGCATAAAGTATTCAATTTTTATTTTTTCTTTTACATACTTGAAATTTCTGCAAAATATTATTTTTTAGCTTTATTTTCAACAAAGTTTTAACACAAGTCTTTTTACTGAAAGATAGATGAAAATTAAATTGTAAAGAAAGATAGCAGACATGAAAATGTTCCTTTGTTCCTTTGGTATAGTGAATTTTTGTATAAAATGTATATTTAGAAGCAAAATTCTATCACTCTAGAGAAGCTTGAATACGGCTATCTTTTTGTGCATTTCTTACATAGCTCTATTTCCCGGTACTAGAAAATAATATTTATTAATTTTTATAAAAATTTAAAAGACAAGAGAATAGATAATAGATATTGATAATTTTATAAAATTTAAAGTTGAACATTCATTGTCCGTGGGGCGCTGAAGAGAGTATTACCCTCCACTTTGGTACTCCACTTATGTCAACAATGAAGTTACACACAGCTAAAAGGCGCAAATTTGTACAAATTATTGTGACTGGTTTGTCAAATCAACTACTGCAGTTGACGGAACCACAGCTAACAAGCGGTACTTCAGCAGACGTACAGTTTAAGAGTCTAAACCCTACCGCTGGACAGAAACTTGTTATCGGCAACGGTATGTCAGTTTCGTTCATGTGGGAGGTAGAAATCGGCAACGACGATGAGCGCTCTACGATACCTATTAAAACAGATTTTCGTGTCAAGTACATTGCAATCAAGGATATAGAGGAGCTTGATAAAACAGAAAGCAATACGGTTCGAAAAAAATTTATTTATTTATTTAAATTAAAGGCATAATTGTAATAAATAATTTTTTAATTTAATTTAATTTATTTAAATAGGCTAGTCAAGACATTGTTGACGATCCTCTTCATATTCGCGACATGGAGAAAGTTGAAAAGGAGAGTAACGTATATTGGTGTAATTTTGATGTAACCGATTATTCGGTAAGTACTTAAATTCTAATTTTAATTTTAAGAGAGTATTTTTCTTTTTTATTCTTTATTAACACAATAAATTAACCAAATAATCAATACACGTATACATATCACATTTTTAAATGTAATGTGAAATTCAGTGTTTAATGCTCATTGATGCCAATAATTTATAATACTGTTTTATGATATGAATTAGTACTTACGTGGAAGAGTATCTTTTGTATATGAAAAAGAAGCTTAGATTTTATTTTTTTATTTAAGTTCTTTAAAATTGTAAAAATTATATTTTTAACGACAATTTCACATTACATTTCAACATCTTCATGTACAATTTTAATAACACTCACTATTAACTCTAATGCATGATCAAATAAACGTCATAGCAAAAAGCAATAGAGAAAACTCCTGCATAACCGAGGACGGCAATTGGCCGTGTGGGTTCTCTTCCAGACCCTGTTTACCGTGTCGTCGAAGGTGGAGCCAATCGGGGGCGGCGGCGAATTCTGCCGCGCCGGCAGCATGTGCCACCTCTGTCTGACCGTGACGCGCATGCATCACCATCATCCTGTTCCTAATAGCGCCTCGAACAATCATCACCATCATCATCAGCCACCTCAGCTCATGTACGAGGTGCTCGCTGATCAGACCATGTGGGCTGTATGCGGAAGGACGGCCGGTATTGTGTCCCTCGAAGTACTCGAAAAGCAGAGCGTTACACTCGATGTAATGCCCCTCACGAGCGGCTATCTGCCCTTACCCGTCGTCAGGTTGTCACGGTATATACCTGCTGCCGTCGAACTCAAAAATGGTAACATCGCTTGGATGATTCTTTGCTTTTATTTAGTTTTTACTTTCTTGTTTTTATGTGTGAGTTAAATTGACTATGTGTTAAAGAAATATTACTATATCTTATTCAAGTACAATATGATTTTATTAAGAAAAGTAAAATTTAAAATTATAATCTTTTTTGAATTTATATATTTAATAACTAAAAAATATTAGAATAAAAAATTCTAATTTTTTTAATCTCTGAAATTTTGATTTTATTGTAGATTCCTCCCGAAAGAACGATTTAGGCGCAGGAGCGGGACCAAGACTTGAACCATTTAGTCCAGGTCAAGTTTACAACGCTAGTAAAGCTCAACAAGTTCATGTTTTACCGGCCGCCGCAACAAGTGCTGAGATGAACTAAAAATCATCTGTAAAAATACTTTCAATGTTTTAATTTCGTGTTCATTAACAAGGAATATTTCGCAAGGATACGACAATACTAGACATAGAATAAGACTTAAATGATTTTACTTTCTTAATTCGGTATCAGTCATTCTTCAGTTGAAAGAATGTTATAAAAGAACAATCGGAAATTGAATTTTCAAATACTTTTATTTTTTATTTAATTTATAAATTTTATTTTTTTTTAGTTATAAACATTTTTAATTTTTCTTTGATAAATTAAAATATTAAAATTTATTTCTTATATAAAATGAAAATTTATTTAAAATTTTGAATATCTAATGTTTAAATTTTTTATTTTTGTTAAATTAAAATTTTTAGTATTTAAGATATGAGGTATAGCAATAAGTTGAACAATTATTTATTAACATATAAATTTGTTATCTATAGGTATATTTATTAAATATTTAGTTTTCTAAAAGTTAACTATTTTAATTCAATTTCTGAAAAGTTTTAAATTAAATTTTTTTTTAAAATTGGTTATCAATGATTGTTTATTCAAATATTGAAAATTTTTACAGTACCATTAAATTTGAACATTACGTTCCTTAAAAATTTTCTCTTAGTCTGTAGTATAAATTTATAAAATTGTATATTCAACATTGTTTTTAGTATATGAGCGGGGAAACTAGTTAATTTATAATGCGTGTAAAGCTGAATGAAAAATCAGATACTAACAGACGCATTTAGATTTTTACATTTTAAATTATGAATTATGTAATATGAATCTTGTTGCCATGCTGCGTTACATTAAAGATACTTTTTTACAGCTCCAACTAGAATATTTAGGGCCTTATGTACATAGCACTTATAATACTCAATAGAAATATTTTTTTGTTGTAAAAAAAATAGCCGATTTTTTTTTAATTAATGGCGATAGAATTTTAAAACTTTTGATATTGTGTAGAGAAGTATTAATAGAAACAGTTGAAAGATCTAAAAATATTCTAAAATTTAAACTTCAAAATATTTATTTGATAAATATTACGTAATTTACTTTTTTTAATTATCTATATTTTCTGTTAATTGGAAATATTGGATACTTCTTTGCTAAAATAATCACAGATCAAACACAACACTATGCGGAGTTCTAAACAATTTTGTAAATATGTACAAGTATGAACTACATTGTATATATGCAAATGGGATTATTAATTTGTATGATAATGATCAGATCAGAGTTATATTAAAAAAAATTATATAACATATCTTGTCAAATATGTTCGAACTGAATACTTTGGTCAAGTAGCAAATGGTAAGGCAATGAAAATGGCCAGGAAAATTCTTTAATAGAATATTATTGTACCAGCTGTAGATGTAAATATACATTTCAATTGTTAAAATTTCTCGCATTTATTTACCCACTTTTTATGTATCATAAAATAATTTAAATATTTTTTAATTTTGAGGCCATTTAAGGAAAATGACAGTAATCAATTTTTATAAATTTAATTTAATTTTTTAAATGTAGTCTGTGTAAAAGGTGATAATCTTACAAGTAATTTTATAAATATAAAGTAAATCAAATACATTAATCATTTTATTATATTTGAAAAACTTAAAATTGTTAATTATTTAAACTATTGATATTGATTTTAATAGGTTGGTAAAGGCTGTTGTGTGAGTAACAATCCAAATCTTCGTTTTAATGTGATTCGTTCCCTGGAGTATTTGTCTTCAGGCGAGAATCGAGCTAAAATTAATTTTACAATTAATAAAGTCATGAGATATTTTCAAATATTATAAAGTTGAGTTGAATAATTTACCTGGGTGTGCAGAAAGAGTTGGCTTTCCATATGGATCTATTTTCTGCAAAAAGGTAAAAATATTAAATTTATATTTTTTATTATATATTTTTGTAACTAAAAAAAGTTGTAGCTAAAAAAAAGGCTCAAAATATACTATGAACAATAATATTTGTTGCATATATTATGTTAGAGTTAAGCAATTATATTATACATTGTAGATAATATATTCAATTTTAAAATTTTATCGTTATCTAAAATCAAGATAAATGATAATTTTTAATTTATTCTACTTGAACATCTAAGTTTAGCTAAAATTTTCTTTATGGTACTCAACCTGCTACAGTAATTCTTTTTATTGACATGTTCTCTTTTTACTACTAGTTTTATTAGTTTTGGAGCAAAGATATTTTCTGCACATTGTTTGCATCCAGTTAGGCTTACGTCACGGTAGTTTGAATACATTTGATCAAACACTTTCATATTAGTGAATTATTTTATGATAAAATATTTTATAACAGAGTTAAAAAGTGTGTACATTCTACATGAAAGTATTATATAAATAACTAAACTTATTCTAATCAACTTAAAAATGATTTGGTATGTGTTTCTAAATAAAGCTAAGTAAATAATAATAAACAAATACATATCTGTATAATTATCCGATAACTAAGCTAATTTTGTAAAAATAAATAATCATTAATAAGCATATATTAACGAAGCATGTATTAATAAGAAATTTGAAATTAAACTAATAGAAGATGTGCTAGGTAAATTTTGAATAAAATGAAAGTTGTTTTATAAGCAAAAAAAATACCTTTAATGTGTAAATGCGATTTCCTTCAGTATCCAAATAGTACATGAGATACATGGTTGATTTATTTCTGTTTTACAAAAGGTAAAAGTAAAATATTCTTTCTACTTGTCAACAAAAACAACACAGCTTCTTGGCACCACAAGCTTAACCTCTAAACTCGTGTGTCACACGTGCACTGCAAAGTAGACTCGATTCTTGAATTCTAACAATAAACGCAGACATCGCCGCTAGAGTTCGCTTCTTGAGAGTTGGTCAAATGACCATCGTGACCAATCGATCGGTCTTGGAATTTGTTAGGTTGACCTCGGCAAATAGGTACACATATAATGGTGTAGGCACTGTAGGCATGAAAGTGTTAAGTGCACGCGATATAAAGACAAGGTTTTTAACGGTTTCTAGTCGTCATCTGACAATTGTGGTGAACTGAAAGAAAGTGGCTACACAATCAGCGGCGGCGGCGGCGGCGGCGGCGGCGCGTAGTTCGAGACGAATCGTGTGCGCGTGCGCGTCCGTCCAGTGAGCATTTACCAATTTCAAGCCTGCACAACATGCGTATACGCGACGCGTAGTAAATCACGCAATAATCGCGCTATCGCGCCGACTATTTGAAAGTAGCACTCGAGAAATCTCTTAGATAAAGGCTTGAATGAGGATTCTGTAATGCGATATTGACGTATGAATATTAGCTTGGCGCAGTATCGCCGCGCGTCGCGATTCGGAATGAGCTCAGTGAAGTTTTCGCTTATCTTGACACGCCGCTCTGCTCAAAATTACCTTGATCGCTGCGCTCTCGGTTTCACGCTGTTTTTCTGCTTTTAATCTGGTTATGAAAGGATCCAAACACGTTAATGAGGAGGTGAAGGCTTAAGGTGAAGGTCGCTTCATTTACAAACGTGCTTTAAACTCTCTTTTCTGCTGCTGCTGCTGCTGCGTACTATATTCACTGGGAAACGCTTATTATATATTCTATCCCCGATAATGATTACTTTTATTCTTAAATCAAAACATACGCAGTACAAAATTGCATAGATTTTCTAAATTTAAATGTTCTATCAATACTGTATATAAAATAAACATTAAATTTAAATTTCTTTAAGTAATCTAACGATTTTTTCTTCTTAAACTATTTTATGCTCTAAGTATCATAATATACAACTTACTGCAGCGTCAAATTAGAATATTTACAATTAAATTTATTGAAATTCTAAACAAGTCCGAAAAATGTAGATCATAATCATCTATATCCAAGATAGCTCAGTATTCTTGATATATACAATGTTAGACCAATAATGCTACATTAATATATTTTGATAAAAAAAAATTTATCATTTTTAATTATTCAGTGAAAAAGGTGCAATTTCCGGTTCTATTGAAAAAAGAAAGTCTGCAAGTTGAAATGAGTCATCGAAATGGGCATTAAAATAAATTGAAGTGTAAAGTTGACTCGGAAGAGAGAGAGAGAGAGAGAGAGAGAGAGAGAGAGAGAGAGAGAGAGAGAGAGAGAGAGAGAAAGAGAGAGAGAGAGAGAGAGCAGCTCGTATAAGCGCGCTCTTAAAGACAAAACCGGCGCGACGATCGGAGGCTGCAGGCTCGAGTGCGACTGTCTACACGAGAGCAAGCGGTTTTCGCGCTCGAGCGCGCCTCTCGTTTTATCTAACTAGTGTCGCGTGGGCGAGTCGCGGCGCGCGCTCTCCGAACAGAGGAACTCCGCTCATTATCGGCCAAAGATCGGGACTCGCGCCGAGCCGACAGCCAGACGAGCACACAGTCATGTAAACGCGCGGGCTTCGCTTCGACTCGCGAGTGATGTATATACCTAGTGCAACTGCATGTGTATTGTTTTTACTATTTATGTGTCAGTGAAATTAAAGGTGATTTTAGTTATAACTCGCAGGTTTTACTGCTACTGCAGTGTTATACCATAATAAAGGAATCAACTTTGTCAGCAAAATTGTTCAGCTAAGACAACAAAATTCCGCGCTCAAATGAAATGTTTTTCTACAGCAAGTAAAACGTCAAATAGACTGGGAGTAGTCTGTAAAATAAACAGGCGTATAGTAGCGCCGCGCCGTTTCAAAAGTCAAGTTTGAATTAATGAAGCCGCAGTACATATAATAGTTTTGTAATCGCGCCTCGCTGCTGTAGAGGAAAATATCGGCGGCCGGTGCGGGAAACGTCATTTGGTTTAATATGCGAATTTCACAATAGCAGCGAGCTTCTGAAACTGGAAATGAGTATGCTCGAACCAAGCATCGTATACGAAAGAATCGTTAATTAAATTACTGTATTAGTTTATCGCTGCAATCCTCGCGCTCCTCAAGTTAAATACAGAAATTTTCGACAATCGCTATGATTACGTGGAGTGCGTGATTATGTTTTCAAAAACGTCAATCGAGTCTCTATTTACTTTTGTATGAGCAACAGTTGGATATACATATACTAACAGGTGTTTCTCACAACCGTGTATAAACGTCTAGAGGCTCGCTTCTCTAAATAACTAATCCTAATTAACATATAAAACTTGTGAACAGATGATTCTTTCCCAGTGAAAAATCTTTCATTTAAATCATAGTAGATTTTTTTTTCTTTTATCAATTTACAATAAAAATTCTTCTTAATATTATGCTGTGGAAAAGTAAACAAAATATTTTTTAAAAATTATTTTTGTAAAACATTTGAAAATTCTCAGGAAAGATTGTTTAAAGACCAAAATACTTGCTTGCTAGAAAAGAATTCATTTCCTGCTTATTAAGCATAATAGTTCTATTCTGACATCATTCTGTATTAGTACGAATTAAACTTATGACTTCATGTATCTAGAGTCTACTTTTTTCCCAGACCATCGCGAAAACTTTTTCGTACTTAAACGTGTAACATTAAAACTAAATTCAAATAAATATTAATTATTAAATATGAAATGAATTAAACATTGTTACATAAATTCTTAATTATAAGGCAACATAAATTACAAAGTTTTGTTATTGTTTCTGTTTAAGAGTGTTTATAAATAAAGGAAGTTTCGACAATGAAGAATTTGGAAATATGTATTATAAATTTTGATGGATACACCTAAAACAATTCAAATGGCGAAAAGACAAGGAATTGAGGTAAACATTTATAGTAATTTTTTATTAGCTTTGTCAATAAAAATATTTTTAAACACTTACTTATCATAAACTGATTACTTGACCGGCTAAAAAATTATTAATTTAAGTTATTTTAAAATGTAATACCCTTCCTTAAAAAAAAAAAAAAATTATTAAACTACTAAAAACAAAATTCCAATGGATAATTTTTTTGATTTTTGTAAACAATATTCAATTGTTTTGTTTTTAACACATAATATACAATATATATTGAATTCTATAAAAATCTACATTGTACTAGAAAGACGTACTTATACGTGACTTTTAATGCTCGGTATTCGTAAATATGTAATAAGTTTTTTCAACATAAGTATTAATTTCAAGAAGTGTTTATTACTTGAAAAACTGCCATGCCAAATAAACTATAAATGAAATGTTTATCGGAAAAATCTTTCATTCTGAGCTGCGCAATAATTAATTTTATAATCTTATAATTAGAAAAATTGATATAAAAAATAATATTACTTATGTTTGAGGCACTTTATTAATATATAATGAAAGTAAGAGTGAAAAATGAGTAATATGTTTATGAATCATAGCTCGAAGTCCGTAGCATATCAAAGTTGTCACATTGTTTGTTTAGTGTACTATCGGCATCAGCTGTTTTTTTGATTGTTTTGTTTTCTGCTTATTTTTTGCGCAGATGAAAGCCAGGACTATCAAATGGGTCGTGCACGTACCACCGGAAGATCCGGAGCACGAGCGGATGCCGATGGAGCATCAAGTTGCTCATGTTAAGTGTGAGTAAATAAATTGACTTTGAATGTTTAAATTGCCGCTCGAGCAAAATTTGCTGTAGCCAAGCGTATATGCGGTCGACCCTTTTTATCTCGGCATGCGGTGACGCGTTCATTTGTTAAATTTGTCGATGATTCGATTTTAAAATTATTTATTAATTAAAACAAACTTGAAATTTTATTTACATATACAAATGCCTATAATTAATGCTTGGGTCACCGTAGTGATTGTTACCGGGACTTTGAATTAATTATGAAACCATAATAATTCTATTTTAAATTCGTTATATGGTTAATGATAATTTTTAAATAAATTTTTCTAACTCATATCTACAACGGAACTTTTTAATTTGAATTTGAATTAAAAAATATATGGATAAGTAGTACAGTTTTATGTCTGTTTTAATTAATTAGCGTGATAGAGTAAATTAGAAATAGTTGTCATATATTAGTTTATTTTCAATAAAATCGGATTATTTTATTCTTACACATTTTGCAGAAACATAATCTTAAAGATTTCTAGTAATTGTTTAAAAAAGCAGAATCAAAATAAATTTAATCAAAAGATCGAGCCCTCTCAATCGATCCGTGTAAAGCTACATATTTATATTTAGAGCGCAACGAACGTTATTTCAAACATATCAGCTGATCAATTGCGATGGCGCAATTAGCGATAGACATTAAAAATAGAAGATTGTTCCAGTAAAGAGCATAAGGCAATTTGAGTCGGTCGAAAAAAAATTGGATATTCCCACACACAAACACACATTCGGCACACACCGGAATAAGATAACGCACTGGCGGCTCGGCGCCCGCATGCGTCCATAATGGAGAGAAGAAGCGACTGCACATACCTATATATATACGCGCACTGTCCACGTTGGATTCAAAAGAGCGACATAACGGCGAACGCGCGCCTATTTCCGCAGGTACGCACGCATCGGCAGCGCGGTGCTTAGAACGAACGCGTGTAGGCGCAGGGAAAAAGAGAGAGAGAGAGAGAGAGAGAGAGAGAGAAAGTGCGGCGGGGCCCGGTGTGCTATAGCGCTGCCAGAAACGGCAAAAGGGGCCCGACGCCGGGCACGAAAGCAGAGCTCCTGCGAGCTCCTGCGCGCCTGCTCACCTGTGCCTACCTGGGACTTACACGGTCCTTCGCGCGCGAGCCCCGGCCTTTTCTCCTACTCGCGCCGCCCCACCGCTGCTCTCTCGCAGCGCGCGCCAATTCCGACCGGTAGCCGCACCGCTCGCGCTCTCACTGACTCACTCACTCGATAGGCTCAACCCTTTTCACGCTCAGAGCTAAGATCAAGCGAGGCGCTCCTATCCAACTTCCTACACTTATTTACTTACGTGTTGGACGGCTATTTTTTTACATAGTCGCAGTGTATTGTTCGCTTGATATTGATTTTTATTTTTTACTCAAAATTTAAATGTTTTTTATTTATTTACGATTTTTAACTGCATTAAGAAATATAATAGCGTATGATGATTCTATTGTTCGCGTGGTGAGGAATTGATGAAAGAAGAAGACTCTGTTGATCTCCACGAACTATCCAATTTATTAATA
>JAPYZB010001746.1:0-13555 GCA_030522745.1 Eupelmus kiefferi | reverse complement strand
CAACACTTCCCCGAATTCCCACTCTTACCAGCAGCTTCTCGCACCAACCTGCAGATGTCTCCGTCAGTCATACCCCAACCTCAACGAGCCCATATTCCTCGCACTCCGCCGCTATCGGATCCCGCGCATTACCAGCACGGACTACGTGCTGCGAGCATACCAAAACGTTACTTTCCCTCCCTCGTACCGCGCGTTTCTTACTCCGTTTTGTGCGCGCTTTGAGACCGCACGCCTCGTATATACATAATACTGCACCTAAAAGTGTCTCTGGCTTCTCTCGTCGCGTCTCCGTTGTTGTGCAACGTGGATACTTAGGTGCGAAGCAAACCGCGGCGTGCATTAATCAATACTTACGCGTATGCATCTTCGGCCGCGGCGAACTGCTCGCGGAAGTATATATAACACGCGGCTGAATATTCGATCATAATACAAGTATCTAGTTGCCTAGACGCTCGCAAGAACGCGCGCATATATAGCTGAGATAGAGAGATTCGAGGGAGACTGAGGCAAACACAGTCAAGGTGAAGCTCGACGAAGCCATGGCTGAGAATGACTTGGTGAGTGTGTGGTTTTTTAAATTAAGTTAGATTTTTTGTTAGGGGTGTTTTGAGGTCTTGGTTAACGGATTTTTGGGGAGCTATGTTTGAGATTCACGTGTGGGTTGGCTGAGATTTGACGCGTGCCATTATGGCAGCGTGAGTTGGCACGCTCCAAGAGCATGCTGTGAATGTAGTGTTCTCGATTGGAATTTTTTTTATTTCGTGAATCTTTGTATTTGTAATATTTAACGAAATTAGTTCATTTTCAATTATGTAACTCGTTGGCCCTTTCTGAAGGATATTTTGGTTATGTAATTTTACCGTGGTTCAATTTTTTCACAATAGTAATGAATTAAAAAAGAATCATTTTTATAATATATCAAACGCAAAATGAGCTCGACAGAATAAGCATATTAGAGTTTTGGTATATCTTTTGGTTAGGAAAATAAAGCTGAGAAAGAAAATCTAACGCGCATGCGTCAAGTTTTGTGCGTCTATATATATTATGGCGCAGACAAATGTAATGTAATCGACCTAACATGGCGGATTTGCTTTAGCAACGCTCTGTTAAACTTTTGGGCGTTTTCTCGTTTATTAGTGAATATTGGTAGATTTTTAATCAAGATGAATATGGAACTTTTCTCTGAACTGGTATATTCATTTATTTAATCGATAATATTAATTCTTATTTAATAAATTCTTTTATCTAAATAAATTGTTTTAATAATGTTTATCAATAGTATTTTTAGAAACAAATCTGGAAAAGTGTCAGACTTACAGTAAAGAGATCAAAAAAAAGAAAAGTAAATGATAAAATTTTGGAAGATATTCTTAGTATCTGAAAATATCGTAGAATAATGTAGTTATGTTGAAATATTTTTTATAAAAATTTGATACTAACCTTGACAGTTTTTATATTTAATTTGTGATACTTTCTGCTTAAGAAAAACTACTTATTAACTTTGATTTAATGGAAAATCTTATTACAACAATATATATATGAATCGATTTCTATTTAACATCTACTTATATGAAATAAATCTTGTATACATATAAAGCAGGTTATTGAATTAAAGTATTATAGAATTTAATCAAAATATCTGTCTAACCCTGGTAGAATCTTAACGATAAATTAGCTAATTTACTGTCAATTCGTCAAAATTAACAATAAATTAGCTAGATTACCGTTAAGATTCTACCACGGAAGCTTTATCCATCAATGTATATTTACAAATATGAACAGTTGAATTTAGCTTGTCTATATTGTATCAAGCGTTATAGGACCATCTAGATTAAAGACCACTTTGAACAGTGCCTATTTTGTACAAAAATTGCTAGATTTAAAAACTATGAACCTATTAATATTGATTTACAATCCTTATATTTCCAAAATGGAGGTACCTACCTATCTCAAATATTAAAATAGTTTAGTAGTAGTTTCTCAAGCGATGTGAAATATTATCAAAAATAATAGTTATCGAAACTAAAAGTTTCACAATGCTTTAAACAGTGATAGTATATGTAAACTTTTATCACGAAAATTGTTAGCCAATAAGATAGACTTATTTGATATGATTAATGCCATAATATTCATTTTTTAGTAGTAATTGTAGTTAATATAATAATTACTTTCAGGATTGGGGCAATGAAAAATTGCAACGGGCACAAAAGACTATCAATGAATCACCTTATGATCTTGAAGCATGGAGTCTCCTTATAAGAGAAGCGCAAATCAGACCAATCATAGAAGTTCGACCAGTTTTTGAGAAACTCGTAACTGTGTTTCCATCAGCTGGTCGTTACTGGAAGATTTACATAGAACAAGAGGTATTTATTTGTAAAATCATATGTTTTTTATTTAATTAAAAGTGAAATACTTATTTATTTTCTAATTTGTTACAGATGAAAATGCGCAACTATGAAAAAGTGGAAAAGGTATGTTTATGCAGAGTATTTTAGTTCTTCATACATGTATGAAAGGTTCGATCTTATAAAAAACTTGTAAAAACAATATAGTTAGGGGTGTAAGAAAAATGAAAAAGTGTATTTTGTTATAGTTGCTTTACTTAAAAAAAAAAAAAAGTTAATGTGATATTTAGGATTAAAAAACTTAAAATGTGATATTATACAAGTAAAAAGCTTTAAAATGTGATATTATTAAGATAAGATAATTTATATTTTTATAAAAGTTTTAAATACAAACAAGTATATCATTTCATAAAGTTTATTTCTTATTTATTAATATAAAAAATTATTATTTTTTTAAATTTTTGAGGCGTTTTATGCATTATTTTTAAATTTTATTTAATTTTTTATAAACCTTTTTCATTTTACTTAATTTTCATTCATCGTGTCCCATTATTAATTTTTGAAATACTTATTTATAAAGTGAATATGGTTTATCGAAAACGCGCATTATGAAAGAGCAAAATAATATATTATGATTGACAGTGTGAAATGTGACAAACACTTTGCAAATTTCGTGAAGTGAATAAAAAGCTTTTATCTTCACTACAAGGCACTTATTTCATTGATTAATTATTTGCTGATAGTGTTTGGGAGGTGGTTTTCTTTTTATACTTATATATTTGATTTTCTTGTTATTAAAACTATTGTTATTGCTATGTTTATTTTGTACTTAGATTATATCTAAAATTATAAAAGGAAGATAACCTTCTAAACATAGTAGCCTTATATTCCTTCCTGAGTTTTTTTTTACATACATAATCGTTTTAATAATTTTAAACCCAATTGCTTGATACTTTTTCTTCAGTATTTTAAATATACTGTAGAGAGTCGCACCAGCTGTAAAGAATTTTCTAATAACAGAAACTAGTGTGTTTCGATGATGGAGATAATTATTTTCACCAAAATTATAAATCCTTTCCTAAAAATTTTATCCTTCAGTAAAACACAATCCCTTCTAGAAGTAGCATAAAATGAATCATTGTTACGCAACAAATTATAGTCATTTACTTTTAAATGTATCATCTGAATTTTAAATACTCTCACGGTGGCAGAGCACCCAGAGGATATATGCGCCTGTAACAATACATAATTTTCAAAGTATCCTCAAATTTTTAAAGTACAATGATCTCATTTTATGGTGTTTCGCAAAGTCTCAGTTTTTCTTTAATCTTATTATAAGACTTAAAAAAAAAGACTGACTATTAAAAGTGAAAAAAGCATTATTAAATTAAGATTTTATTAAATAAAGGCAATTATCACACTGAAACATATCTTATTTCTCTCAAACATCCTAATATACAATAAAAATTTATGTGTTTGCCAATAAACCATTTGCAAAGATGTATTGGTCATTTTTACTTACCCAATGTTTATCAATATAAGTATATTTGCAACATAACTTAGTGATTATGGAAAGAAATAAATCAACTCTGAATATGATCTACCTAGTATTAAGCATGTATGTGTATAAAAACACAAATTATAAACTTATTGGAGATTATTATAATGTTATTGCCTCTTGTTGGAGAGTAAGTAGGAGGTAACAAAACTTTTGTTTCACAGTTGGAGAAAATTCTCTAACTGTAACATTCTATTTATAAAATAAATTTTTTGTTTTGTTTTTAACAGCTTTTCCAGAGGTGTCTTATGAAAATCTTAAACATTGAATTATGGAAATTATATCTCTCTTATGTTAAGGAAACAAAAGCAAGCCTTGCAACATATAAGTAAGTGACAAAGTTTTCGTTTTTCTAATAAATCAAGTTAGAAATAATAAAAATAAAATTAAAATAAATAATTTCTTTTACAGAGAAAAAATGGCTCAAGCGTACGATTTTGCCTTAGATAAGATTGGAATGGACATACACTCTTATAGTATTTGGAACGATTATGTGGTATTTTTAAAAAGTGTTGAAGCTGTTGGCTCATATGCTGAAAACCAAAGAATAAGCGCTGTACGAAAGGTAATAATTAATCCTTTTTTTAATTCTAATTTTAATTGTAAATTAATTATGTGGTTCACTAATTCATATACTTTAAATAATAATTTGTGTAAATTGTATGAAGGAAACAGTATAATAAATTTTGTTTTACATTTCATAAACTTTTTAGATGTGTTTCTTAATTATAGTATTTTATTTATTAACCATTTAAATGTATTATTTAAGTTTATTTTTTTAAAGTGTTTGAAATTCATTTGTCAAACAAATTAAATTTAAATCAATATTAATTTTTTTCAGGTATACCAACGTGGAGTGGTAAATCCTATGATCAACATGGAACAATTATGGAAAGATTACATGGCTTTTGAACAAAACATTAATCCCATTATTGCAGAAAAAATGGCGATTGAACGGTCTAGGGACTATATGAATGCAAGACGAGTAGCTAAAGAATTGGAAGCAGTCACAAGAGGATTGAACAGAAGCGCACCAAGTGTTCCTCCAACTGGTCATCCGGAAGAAATTAAACAAGTAAATATAATATATTTCGTTTCATTCATACCAATTATTCAATGTGTAATAAAAGTATCATATTATTCTGATGATCCCATTTTATTCCTTAATTTAATTTTATTTTACTTGTATATGATAGAAAATAAAAAATACATAAAAAAAATTTTGGAGGATTTAATTGATTTGTCGTGGTATTTTCGTGATTTAGTTAATCTTAGAAAGGTACACATTTTAGTGTAAGAAAAAATCGAATCTTCTTTAAGCTTGCTTTTCTTAAAGACATCAAAACATGATTTTTTCGCAAATTTTTTTAATTTAGTAACTTTATACATACATGCCAATGTATGAGAGTTTCTCTCTATCCGTGTCATGTTTAAACTCTCCTCGAATTTAGAAATATTTTTTAAATATACTCTTCCCAGATAGAATTTGATTAAATACACTGTATGAGTTTCGGTTTTTAATTTTTACGATCTAAAAGGATTTTTTAGCAGCTACTGTCACGGTAAGCATAATGTAGTTTTAAATTAACACTGATGCTCTATTTGAACGAAATGCAATTAATTTCAGATTCAACTATTATAATCTCTTAAAGCTAATCTATAAGCTAATTTTTTAATTTTTTTTTTTGTAGTTTCTAGTAATAAAATCAGTATATAAATAAATATTTTGAACTGTAGCTAGTGTATTATGTGGGTACCAATTTGTACAAAGTAATTTTATGTTGTAACATTTAATTGAATATTCATAAAATTTTTATTATACATATTATATAAAGTATTATAGTAGCAGAAGTAGAATTTTTGTTTATTAATTTTTCAATTTAAAACTTTGATAATTATACAACTACTTAAAGTATATTAATAAAGGCAAACTATCTTTAGAACCTACAAATGAAAAATTCATGTAAGTATTACAATATAACATACTTAAAAAATTGAATAAACTTATCGAAAGAGAGCGTCAATATCTTTAATTTTAACCACTTGTAGCTCAATTTTATTTCGCCTACATCCCAGTCATTAATTAATATCTGTTCAAAATGATAATAGCTGTTCCATTGATATTCAACTGTTTTGATGAAATTAAATTACCCTTCTTAATCTGTGTTTTTCCCACGTGAGTAAATGAAATCTTAAAAAATAAAAATTGTTTCTTTTATTTATTATTTATGAAATTTTATTTTTCATTTAATAAATAGATAAAATAATATTAATTTTCCAGAATCATATTCATGTAAAAAGAACTCAAATAACGAACACACTCTTCATAAGTTTATTCAATTTTTTAAATATATTATAAATTTTAATACTTTTTTGTATTTTTTATTAGATTCTAAAGTTAGTATTTTCCTTAACACAATTGCAATTTATTTATTATGTTATCAATTTCATTTAGCAGTCAATTCCAAATTTAGTTCAAATATTGATTTTTTTATATTTCATAGATTTGATATAAACCATTAGTATAAAAAAGGTGTTAAAAAATAAAAAAATTCTTCATTTCAAATTGGGTGCAACAAAAATGTTTTGCGGTTAGCGGGGTTTTAATTAATCAAACTCATCAAAATATTCGAAAATATTCGAAATCAAAATATATTTAATAATGATGTTACGATTGTAACAATTTTAAAGGTATCATATTAGTATACTAATATAACATCAAAAATAGAAACAACTTATTTCATGTAATTTTAATAATTTATAAAGAAACTATGCTTTTTCAATTCAAATACGGTTTTAGATAAAATTATCTTTTTATCTAGTAGAAATGGCATAATCTAATTTAATTAGTATATTGTTTTACATAAACGTCTGTGATAGTATTTTCTTAATTTTAAGCATTAAAAATTTTAACAAATTAAAATAGGATAATACAAGGGCATTAACTGAAATTTATTATCTCAAAGAAAATTTATTTAATTTTAGTTTATTTAAGTTTAAAGAAGTAATTGGAAATGTAGATTCTTTGTATAGTTCAATAGTTGATCAATTTTTTGCAATAGGCATTTTTATCTAATTCATTTAAAACTGTTTTTTATCCTCGAAAACGTCATTCTTTTAAGGAAAAATCAGCTTACAAGAGATTAACAAAAACTGAGTCAAATATTTTTTTTAGTAGTATGTAGTAGATAATGAACATAAATAAATGTAGTAAAATTAGGTATGCTAAAAGTCATTTGTACCCGACTTTATATTACCTCCAACCCATTATTTACTCCAACATACTTTTTTTAACATTGAACGTCGACAAAATGCCAAAAGCGCAAAATCCCAGCTCTAGGGCAATTAAAAATCATGTTTTGCATTGTAACTAAAGATAGCACAGGCTCGATTCGATTTTCCCTGACCGAAAAATGTTCAACTAAGATGCTCCAAGTATCGCTTGCTGTTTGTTCTTGTTTGTCTGTAATTGTATGTAGTGTTGTTGTACATGAAATTAAACTAATAATTCTAGGTCGAACTCTGGAAAAAATATATAGCGTGGGAGCGTAGCAATCCCTTGAGAACGGAGGACACATCGCTGGTCGCTCGTAGAGTCATGTTTGCGATCGAGCAGTGCCTGCTCTGCCTCGGCCATCATCCGGCCGTCTGGCATCAGGCAGCTCATTTTCTCGAACTTAGCTCTAAGATTCTCACCGAGAAAGGTGACGTTAATGCGGCGAAAAATTTGAGCGACGAGGCTGCCACGATGTTCGAGCGTGCCACCAATACCCTTTTGTCGAAAAATATGTTGTTGTATTTTGCGCACGCCGACTTCGAGGAGGGCCGAGTTAAGTACGAAAAAGTGCATCAGATCTACCAGAAGTTCCTCGACATTCCCGATATCGATCCGACTTTGGTAAGTGTTGACATTAAAGTATTAAATACAGATTTAAGGAGATGTTACTTTGTTAATTAGTCTTACAATTGATGTTCATCAATCATCCTTTCATTTTAAGGTAGTTATTTCGCAATCTATAGTTTGCATTTCAGAATTATTTGTTCTCTCGAGAAAATATCCATTTTTTTTTGCATAAACGTGCTATTCCTGTAAATAAAAACATTTTACATATTCCAGATTATTCATATTTTTATTTAAATTTATTTTTTCAATCAAAATAATAATTATTTGCACGTATAAGTCAATTCCACTTTGAAGCGCTAGAAAATTATTTACCGATATTTTAAAATTCACGATCATCATTGAAAAAAAATAATAATAATAATAAATATGTAAATAAAAAATAAAAAAACTCATGTGAAATATAAATACATTTTATTACACTTTTAAAGTACTCATATTATTTAATAAACACTTCAATATTAATATAAAAATAAAAATATGATATTTTTGTAAAGATTATTTATTTATTTTGTATAATTATTGTAGGCATACGTTCAATACATGAAATTTGCAAGAAGAGCTGAAGGTATAAAATCAGCAAGAAATGTATTCAAAAGAGCTCGAGAAGACCAAAGATGCAGACATCACGTTTATGTTGCCGCTGCTTTAATGGAGTACTATTGCACAAAAGATAAAAATATAGCATTTCGAATTTTTGAACTCGGACTGAAAAAGTTTGCTGATAATCCAGACTACATCTTATGTTACATAGACTACCTGTCGCATTTAAATGGTACGTTTCTACCATATATTAATATTAATTCTATTTTTTTATTTATTGTAAATTATAAAATTAAACAATTTTTCAGAGGATAATAACACTAGAGTATTATTCGAACGAGTATTATCATCAGGTAGTTTGGAACCTGAAAAATCAGTGTATGTATTCAAAAAGTTGTAAATAATAAACAAACGAAATTATTAGTTTCTAATTAAACTTAATTTTTTCTTTTTGCAGTGACATATGGAACCGATTTCTAGAGTTTGAATCAAATATCGGAGACTTGGCCAGTATTGTAAAAGTAGAGAAACGACGTAGTGCTGTCCTAGAAAAGGTAACAGATATAATTTTATACTACAAGTAAATATATATGTATATATAATTTGTAAAACACATTGAATAATTTAAAAATATTTTTAGATAAAAGAGTTCGAAGGTAAAGAGACTGCACAATTAGTAGATAGGTACAAATTTTTGGACTTGTACCCATGTACATCAATAGAATTAAGGTCTATTGGCTACGTGGAACTATCAAGCGCTGGTAGAAATACGTCTTGCCCTTTGCCTCGTTCATCAGATTCAGAAGAAGTCATAGCTACGTTACCAAGGCCGGATGTATCGCAAATGATTCCTTACAAACCAAAAGTCAATCCCTTGCCAGGAGAACATCCTGTTCCAGGTATTTAAAATTTATAATAAATGCGTTTTTTTAATAATACTATAAGTGTGATAAGAATAACTAAAGAGTGAATACTTAACTTCTATATTTATATTTATTTTGAACAATAAGTATTCGTATTTGCATTGCAATATCAATAAAGATGTAAAATACTAAAGAATATCAAGAATTAAGAAATAAGGCAAAGATTATCGAAGTTTAATATTTACAATGAGTACTAGATAGGAGACACAACTATCACGGTTTAAAAATATAAAAAATACAGTCTTGTTTGATTAATTTAGTACAAAAATTATGGCAATTCATTGCATTCTAACAACTAGATTCTTGCTGCAAGTGTTGAGCCGTATCTCTCTTTTTTAAAATATTTTTCGCAGTATCTCTAATAAATATTATCGGAATCTTTTTCATACAAGCGTCAGTTTACAATGAATTAATTTTTATTGTTAATGAAAATAAATATTTTACCGACTTTTGCTTTATAATAACTAATTAAATTAATCTAATAATAAATATGCAATATTAATGAGAATGTTATTCATTTCCAAGGTGGATCATTTCCATTGCCTCCAGCAGCAGCTCAATTGTGCACATTATTGCCTCCACCAGGTTGTTTTAGAGGACCTTTTGTTTCTATAGATTTACTAATGGATGTATTTAATCGAATACAGTTACCTGAGCATGGTATGTATTACATATATATTTAAAAAAATTATAAATATGTCTGTATGTACATATATACACATTTAATTTTAAAATACTAGAATATCAAAAGACTATAATATTAAAACGATTTTAAAAATCATTGAATTAAAAATTAAAAATTACTATTTCTTTATTTATTTAAATATAATATAAATATTTTCTTAAAATCCTCTAAAATTCATTTATTAAATTATATTTTTTCTATTTTTAGCACCTTTACCAGTTGCGGATAACGGTTGCGACACTAAATTATTTGATTTAGCTAAATCAGTTCATTGGATTGTTGACGAAAATTCTGATGGTAACAGTATTACAACTAAAAGGAAAAGGACTCGTTTAGGTGGCGATGATAGTGAAGAAGAAGACTTGCCACCCCCACCTATTAATGATATTTACAGACAAAGGCAACAGAAACGCGTAAAGTAAAGTCATTCATCAATAAATGAATTTGGTAATAAATGTTGGAAACGTGTTAAAATCAAAGTCGCTTTAAAATATTAAATGACGTTTTTACATATTTTTTCAAAATTATTGATGTCCATGTTTTTGTTTACAAATGTTTTACTTTCCGTAAATAAATTATTGTTTCCTTCCATGCTTTACTAGCAACTTGATTAAACAAAATAATGTTGGAAATATTAAGATTTAATTACGATTAGTATTTATATAAAATGTTTTTTATATTTATAAAATTATAAAATGGATAAATTTAATTTACAATTTGACCAGATCAAAGATTGCAACTTTTTATCGGATTTTGCTTCTAATCATTATTGTGTTAATTCATAATTTTAAGTAAATTGTGGAAAGATTAAACTTTAGTTAACTAATTAAAAATGGTTTATATTACATTGTAAATATGTATATTATTTTATAAAAATACGTCCGATTTCAAGAATGCTTTAAATTGTGTTTATAATGATCTATTCCCACCAAAATAATTTAAATATAATAATTTGAATGTAATTTTTATAAACCTCTCAGTAGAAGCTGCTGTGAAATTCACAGCATGTCTTAAATTATTGTTCTTAAATAATACTTAATTAAAATTTTAAATAATGTTCTTTTTTATTTTAAAGTGACTAGATTTGAGTGTGTAGTGTGATGGTGATGGTGAAAAAACTTAGAAACACAAACATTTAAGATTTGTATTCACCTTATCACTTCTTAAGCAGGTCAATCTGTTTTAAGCATTATTTGTTCCTTCGAATGAATTTCGATTACAATGACCATGCTTAATATTTTGAGTACTATGTACTCTCGGTTGTATGAATCTGCGAAACATTTCAGTACTTTTGTATATATTACTGCGAATGAAATTAGAAGTAATGAATTAAGTAAAATTAACATACTTCCCCATTTAATGAATATTACTTTATATAAGCTACATTCTACAAAGTGCTAGGGTAGCTTTAAAAATAATTTAAGAAGTATGTATCTTGAAAAATTAATGGGACAGCTTTATAATATTCCTAATAGAGGAAGTTTAATTGTTAGGAATATAATAATCAGAAAAATCTTGTATAAGTAAAAGAAATTTACTTCAAACCATTTGAATGTATATATTTTATTTACTTTTGCCTTTTTGAGAATCGCTGCGGCATTTCCATTCGTGTTTTTAATGATATTAATATGATGAAATTAAAAATGATTATATTTTATACTACTGCGTATACATTTATTTTGTACGATATTAATTGTACCATCCTTTCCTACTTAACCAAATTTAACGAGTATTTATAATTATGGTAATTATAGAAAAATTTTGTTTCAAGAAAAAATAATGTAAGATTATCCACAATTCATTGTAAATTATAACTATTTTTGTTTTTGTTGAAAAAGTAAATCATGAAATAAATAAAAATTATATTATACTGTCTTATACTTTTAAATTTTGTAAATATTTAACGAGAATCAATTAAAATTCATTGGTGTCAGATATTAGATATGTTTGCAGGATATAGAATACTATTACATTACTTCTATCAAGAATCAAGAAAGAAGAAAATGAAAAATGCAAAACTATAGTGGAATCGTGAAAAATATTCTTAAGTAACTTTAAAGAATTTTTTAAAACTACGTTATATTAATATTTTTAAACATATCGAAAGATATTTTCTACAATCCAGTAAAGAAGATATAAAGTATTTTGTATCACAATACGTTTTGAAATTCTAATATTTTTAAGTTCTTTTGTATGGATAATAATTAAAAGATGCACACATGTTAGTAAAAAATTCATGTTTTAAGTTAAAACTCGTGAAGTTCATCATATGTATTTTAAGTTTTTGTCGGCTTTCACCATGTATTTTTTTTTTTCTACAACTGTATTTACTTTCATACTTAACTATATAAAAATTCTATCTCTCTATTGGATAGCATGAAATGATTTGGATTGGTGTAATAAGATAATACTTTTCAATTTCTATTTAATTTTAACGTTTATGAAAAATATTTTTTGTTATCGCAAATAAGTTGAGAATATTAATACTATAATACTAGGATCTAATAAATGTACTAATTAGGAGAGATAATTATCAGATCGATAAAAATAGATCTTATCGAACTTTAGAAAGTATTTTCTAATACCTAAAAATAATGACTAATAAATAAAAATAACTATCTGTACTCTTAAACCCAAGATACAATTAAATTATTAGCATTACTCATGTTCGTAATGCCTAAAAAGCCATAATGTATATAAAAGATAAAAAACTATTTTTTTTTTTAATAAGAAATATTATAATTTAGAAATAGGGCAGTGTTTATAGCCCAGATCAATGTTTATGTGTACCATTCTTTTATACAATAAGATTGAAAATTGAGTAAAGATTTTAAAAACCAATTGGTGACTAAGTGTAGCCAGATTTATATAAATGTAAAGGTAGCATACTGTTATTTTTCTTATTATTTACTTCAATTTAACCTTCCTTATTATCCTTATTAATATTTTATTATTATTCTACAAAGTGAAGTAAAATTCTTAAAAAAACTTTTGTTTCAGTTATCAAAATACTCTAAATTTACATTTATTGTCAATCGCTTTTTATGAAGCTATATATAATATATAATAATAAAGAACTTGCCTAGTATGTACTTTTATATGTATTATTTTTATGCGCGTGGCCTTGTCAAAAGTAAGTAATTTAAAAAATATGATCACCTCATCTCCGCAAAAAAAATCAATACTAAGATAGTTCAGAAATAAGTTTTTAATTTGATATTATATTATCAAATTCAGTACAAAACACATCTCTTACAGGCTTCATTCCATGCATCAATAAATTTCAAACTCTCCTTTCGCAAACCACCCGTATTATAATAATCATCGTCGAAATCACACACAACTTATGTAAAATAAAATTAATTTCAGCTCTCGTAAATCACACATCCACCAACTAAACATTCCCTTATTTTACGATCCAGCGCAAACACCACACACGAGCCAGCAGATAGCTAGATGAAAGAAGTTCATTCCCAAAGAAAGTTTCGAATTTCGACGCGCGCGCGCGCAGCACTAACATCGGAAATGAATGTACATAAGGGCTAGCCCAAGCAGCGCGCCGGGCGTCAATGTACATTCCGACCAACTTTTTACGAG